>CAJQUW010005557.1:0-97526 GCA_907163375.1 Prostheceraeus crozeri | reverse complement strand
ATTGTAAAGTTTTTAGGGATCATCCTATTTTATAAGTTCCAATCGTTCTCCTCTTGACTTTTATGTTTATGGTCACCATAGAATTCTTGGCGTTAAGTTGATCAGTGTACTATGATTGTGCTATGCACAATGTACATGTCTATGACATCTATGACATTTATCTCATTATAGATGCCCATGTATATCCCAAGTTTAAATTTTCCTACCTATAGTTAGTCTACAAAGCAAATAATTCTATGCATGGTGAAATGTCAAACTAAGTTGGTGAGTTTTGTGAATTGTCAGTAATAATGCATGTTTCAGTCCCCATTTACGTCATTTTTAGAAACCGTCTCCCTAAGGCCATCCTTTACTTGGTGTATAATTACTGAATACAAGTCCATGAAATACCGAAAGAATGAGTTTTAACGACGCGTTTTACAGTTTCAACTTATGCACAATGATCCATTAAAGTCAAGTCCAAGTTCTCAAGTTCGTAAGTCATCAAGTCAAGTCCAAGTCCGCAAGTTCGTAAGTCATCAAGTCAAGTCCAATTCCGCAAGTTCTTAAGTCATCAAGTCAAGTTCAAGCCAACAAGTCCTCAAGTCTTTAAGTTCAAGTTCACCAAGTCTTCAAGTTACAGAAATTCAAGTTTGGTCAATAATTCAAGTTCAATTCAAGTCCGTGGTACAAGTAGTGGTGTGGTCAAGTTTAGTCAAGATTCTGTGAGTACATTGGTAACCTTGAATTAAGTGACAATCGGAAGTTTCTAGAAAGTCAAACGATTTCTTGCTAACTAATTGAAAAGTGGTAGCTCAACTAACTCAGACAGTAACTCAAACTTCGGCACCTTCCGTGATAACTGCAATAGTATTCTTCTTATCTATCGATAATTTTTATTGCATGTGTTGCCATCTGTAACTTTGTTCATTCGTGCATGCTTTAAGCATAGTTTTGTGAAATTCATGCAGTGATATTAACGTGATGTTTTTTGTGAATACTCTACCAAGCTACTGAGATTAAACTGGGATTTTTAAGTCATTGTTTCCATAAGTATTTCATAGGTATCATAGTGATTTTGTGATAGTCAGTTTATCCGAATTTTGTGCATTATTATGTCAGATTTAAACCGATTACTGCGTCTAAGAGGCTTCACAAGAGCAAAAATCACCAAGTCATTGAATAATGCTAAAGAAGCCGTTGACAATGATAAAATTGCTGAATTCGTATCATTGCATTCGTGTCTAAAAGATTGTTTGACTACTGTAACTGAACAGAACCAACAAATTCTTGATTTAATTGATGATTCCGACGCTGACGAAGAAATAGAGACTTCTCTAGACTATGAATTAAAAATTCTGGATATGATAAACGTATTGAATAAACATTTATGTGCAAACGACAATAACTCTACAGGTATACGAAGTACATCAAGCAATCGTGATGGAAATATAGACCAATTGTCAGAACTATTTCGTAATCAAAACGAAGTATCTCTTTCTCTTGCCAAGATGCAAGGTCGTTCTTGTCTTCCACAAAGAAAGTTAGAAGTATTCGATGGTAGCGATATCACTCGATTCAAACTATTTAAGAATGCTTTCTCTCGAATTGTTGAGGATAAAGTCGATGACAATTCCGACCGGCTTTATTATTTAGAGCAATATACTTCAGGCATGTCAAAGGAGCTAGTCCAAAGTTGTTGCCATATGCAACCGGAAAAAGGTTACCTAAAAGCATGGCAGATGCTCACAGAAAAATACGATGATGATTACGAAATCTCCAATGCGTACTTAGAACAATTGGACAAATGGTCTGAGATAAAGCATAGTAGTATTAGGTATGACATCCGGCGCGTCGCTTCGCTTCGCTTGCACCGGATGTCACACTTTGCGGGTTTTTTCAAAAATTTACGTAGTCTATAAATTTCAAAAATTTAGGTAGACTCCAAATTTTACGTGGCCGAAAATTTAGGTAGTGACAAATTTTCAAAAAATTAAAATTTAAAAAATTTAGGTAGCCTCCAAATTTCGAAAATTTAGGCAGTCGAAAAATATCACGTGGACGAAAATTTAAGTTGTCACAAAATATCACGTAATCTAAAAAATATCACGTGGTCGAAAAATATCACGTGGACGAAAATTTAGGTACTCTAAGAATTTCACGTAGTCTCAATATACCAGAAGATTGTATTCAAAATATTTCTTTAAAAATGGAAACCTCAGAAATGGAAGAAACCTCGACGAGGGCGAAAATGGAAGAAACCTCGAAAATATATCCTTCGTTATCTCAATTAAAAACAAGTGAAATGGATCTCAATCATTATTAAGATTAGAGCATTATGATAAATTAAGAAGACGCAATTATTACTTAGACATTCTTCGTTATTGTACTCTCAACATTATTTAAAGTACTAATTGTGTGAACTAGAAGATCATTGTAACTCATAAACACAAAATTATTCAATGAACCCGTACACTGGCTGATGATTGAGGAGAGACAGAGATTGAAGAGAGGGAGATATTTATTGTTCTAGCGACGGAAAACATCTAACAGCTTTCCCCTAAAATTATCGTGGAATCTCTTGTCATTTCAATTTACGCATCGGTAATATTTTGACAGTTCAATTTACGCGTGCGTAAAATTTGGATAGTTCAATTTACCCCTACGTAAATTATTTTAAGAATCAGTTTTCAAAATCTGTTTTCAAAGTCAGTTTTAGAAATCCATTCACAAAATTCATTTAACGTTTTCTCTTTCCACGTGAATAGGTTAAAACACATACGGGTAGCAATAAAAGTACTTCCCATTGTGAAGTCATGAATAGGTTAAGCACTAAGAGTGCAGTGACAATTAAGCAATTCTTCTTCTAAATTTAGAAAGCATAAACGCCGATATGCGGAATAGTTGTTAAAGCAATTTTAAACAATCCCTTTAACGATGAAACACATTAACGAATGAAGTTCATGAAGAAAATGGAAATCTGTAAAACAATGTAGATTAGAATAATTATAAAATAATCATTTCAAATCGAATAAGTAGTAAGGAAAGTCATCATTATGACACAGTTTTAAATCAATCCCCCCTTCTGACTTCTAGGGGTCCCTATAAGAAATTTTTTTAATTATAAAATGTCTAGCATTACTAGTTCTTAAAATTATATGGAACGCAAACGACTGCGAATTTCGATTTAAATAGAATTTCAGAAGATTGTATTCAAAATATTTATTCAAAATATTTCTTTAAAAATGGATGAAACAAAAGTGGAAGAAACCTCAACGAGGGCGAAAATGGAATGAACTTCGAGAATATATCCTTCGTTATCATATGAAATGAATAAAGAAAAACACAAGGATGGAGTTGGGTATATGAAAGATAAGCAACCTCAGTAGTATATAGTGTGACATCCGGCGCGACGCTTCGCTTCGCTTTGCTTCGCTTCGCTTGCGCCGGATGTCACACTTTTGCGGGTTTTTTCAAAAATTTCAAAAATTTAGGTAGACTTCAAATTTCACGTGGCCGAAGGCCGAAGGGCGAAAATTTAAGCGTTTTTAAAAGTACCCAATTTTCAAATTTTTCAAAATCTCAAATTTGAGAATTACAATTTTCACCCTTAAAATCATGACCGTTCAAGGACACCTGCTGTTCATTTGCAAAAACAAATTACCCATGGTAAACAATGCTACAATTTTTCAAAAACGTTTTCACCAAGTAATGACCGAAAATCATAAAAGTTAAGAATCACAAATTTGAGATTAAGATCATTTTTTTACTTTGAAAATCATGACCGTTCAAGGACACCGAAAAAATCATAAAAGTTACGAATCTCAAAATTTGAGAATTACAATTTTCATTGCTTAAATCATGACCGTTCAAGGACACCAAAAATCATAAAAGTTGAGAATTTCAAATTCATGAATTTTATCCATCTTTCAGGTTTTTAAAATATATCATGTGACTAATAATATTTCTTTAAAAGTGGAAGAAACAAAAGTGGAAGAAGCCGCAAGAATATATCCTTCAATATCATATGAGCGTAGTTCTACTACCCCCTCCCTTCTAACTTCTAGGGGTCCCTTCTGACTTCTAGGGGTCCCTTAAGAAATTTTTTTATTATAAAATGAACAACATAAATGAGTTTTTAAAATTATATGGAACGCAAACTACGACAAATTTCGACCTAAAGAAAATCGCAAATGAATTAGGAATAAAGAATTTTCATGTTCTAATGAGAGACGAATTACAATTCCTAAAAAATAAGCCAACAGGAACCTTCAGTTCCCGGAACAAAGTTCCATCAATAACTGTAAATTTCGTAACCAATCTTCACACTTCAGACCAAAAAGGCGTACATTGGTCAGCAGGCGTTAAAAATCATCAGCAGAACTATTATTTTGATTCATACGGTTTGCCCCCTACAAATGAAGTAACAGAATTACGTGGAACGGGAACATACAATACGTTTCAAATTCAAACACCAGGCACTACCTATTGTGGGCAATTATGTTTATACGTTTTGTACAAATTACAAAAAGGAGTACCATTTCTAGATATAATGTTAGAATTGAACGAACCGTAGGTTCTATGGCTACGCCTAACAAGGGAATTTCATTCCCGAAACGTTAGTTACAATAATAATAATAATGATAATTAAAAATCACTTCGTTGTAATTCATTTTGATAAAAACGGCCTCTGATATCTTCATCATCTAAATCTTTCATTTCGTAAGTAATCGGATAACTTTGATTTATTTTAGAAATTTCAAATATTTCTTTAGTCCAATAACCAACAAAGCCTTTTTCAAATTTATTCTTATATTTAAATATTCTAACTCTATCTCCAATTTTAAATTTCGGCTTAAGTTTCTGCAAATTCGGATTACTCTCATTCAAATTATTATTCTCGAATATTTTCTTTCGTATCAAATCAGGGTCGTCAGAAGCATTCTTTGGGGTTTCTTCAATACCAGAATGAACTTTATTATTGTACTCATCTACAACTCCTGGTAATATCTTCAACCATTTCTGATTTCCTTGCTGAGTAAATTTTTTGAAAATTATATTTTTCAACGTCCGATTGAATCTTTCTATCACTACGGCCTTCCCTGCATTTTCAGTTGAATAAACAGTTTCAAATAGTGGCTGAACATTTCTGTTATAAAATTCCGATCCTTTATCAACAAACAATTTCCTTGGCTTTCTATTACTTTCTTTAAAGATTCCTTCAAACGCATATTTAACTGATAGACCACTTTTATTTTTTAAAGGCTTTACCCAAGCGTATCGTGTATATAAATCTATAACGGTCAATGCGTATTTGTAGTCCCTTTCATTCGGCATATGAATAAGATCAGCACTCCAAATATCATCTTTATTAAATACTTTTACTTTCAATAAATATTTAGGCCTTCTATATTCCTTGTGGATTTCGGACGCGTAGGTTCCAGCGTTGCTCTCAGAGTTATTAGTTCGAGCGTTGCTCTCAGACAGCTTTGCTGTCGTTTCATTTAAACCCTGTCCGAATAATATTTTAGCTTGTAAAGCTTTCTTAACAAACATTCTTTCAATTTTTTCTCTAAATGTAGGGTTTTGAATACTATCTAATTCTTGAATCATCTTCTTATCAGCTGCATGTCGAGAACTTAGATCATGATTTCGATAACCTAAATCATGCCTGAAAGCTGCGGCATCTACTCTATTTATTGGTTCTTCACCTGGTTTCGGATTATTATTCTCATCTAGTCTTATATCTAATCGAGTTCCTGGACCGGTATATGAATGACCAGGAAGATGTTTTTCTTTCGAATATTTACTCCAAATAAATCCAGGAAAGTTTTCTAATGTTTTTTGTATATCACCACCGAAGTGGTATGGAACTTTGTTCTTGTCACCTCCAATATGCTGACAATTTGAGTTTTCATTTTTGTTTAATAGATAATTCAATAAATCTAAATTAGAAATTTTTAATTTAATTAAACTTTCGGAATTTGTAGAATTCATTTTAAAAGATAAAAAAAATTTAAAAGATAAAATAAATGTTGTACCTAATGGAACTTTGTTCAGAGGCTTTAGCCGATCGGACCAAAGGTCCTGAGGCTTTAGCCGATAGAACTTTGTTCAGAGGATTTAGCCGATCGGACCAAAGGTCCTGAGGTTATTACCGAATCATACTAGGACTTAGATATATTCCAGAACCATCTTTAGTTTCTTTAATTTCAATTAAATCATCAACATTGTGGAGAATATTTTTAAGAACTCGTTTTCCTTCATCAACTAAATTTAATTTACTAATAAAATTATCTACTACTCCTTCACCCCTAGCAACTTTCTCTAACTCTCTATTATGAGGTTTTTGTTCTTCTAATGCTGCCTTCTCTGATTTATTTTTATTTACTGCTTGGACAATACCAGCTGTCCCACCTGCAACACTTCCTGCAGCTGCTATGCCACCTATTATTAGTGGAATTAATGGGAGAATCCCGCCATTCTTTTCTTCTTGTAATTGAATATTCTCTATCATTGGTTTACTTATGTAATACTTTTTTTTGTTAATCGTAATAGTTTTAGGGGTATTTTTGTCAACAGTATTACGTAATTTTAATTCAACAGTTTTATTATTATTATTACTTTTCGCTTGCGACATTTTTAATAAAAAAATTTTAAGTTATCAAAAATTTAAATCTATTCTAGTTATGAAAAAATTTTAATCTATTCTAGTTATGAAAAAATTTTAAGTTAAGAATTTTTAATCTATTCTAGTTATGAAAAAAATTTTAATTAACTTATCCTAGTCATCTTTCCATTAAGAATTTCAATAGAATATTTTACATCTTCTAGCAATAAACCATAAGCTATCAATGAAGTTGTGGAATCTTTCTTTTCAATATTAATTGTTACATCACAACCATTTTTAATAATATCTTCAGATTGTGCACTTAAATCGAAACAGAAAATTGGATATAAATGTCTCCAATCTCCAGGAGTTAATTGTGGTTCAACTCCAAATTCTATACAAAGATTTCGATAAGAATCATATCCTTCCATAAATTGATTATTGGTATCATCGAATCTTAATGGATCAATTGGATAACGGGTTTGATTTAATGAAACTTGTAAACTTCGAATTGTATTAATATGGAAGATATTATTGTTCTTATCAAAACTTGGAGAATTATTTCTTTGAAATGTTAGTAATAAATATCTTGGGGTATTCGCAGTTCTAGTAAAATGCCAGTTAAATCTTTGTTCGGGAAAAGTTACTGAACTAGCAGTACGCTTTAGAAAATTTACTGGAATTGGTTTGTTAGTATTTAATCTTTTTGCAATAGCTGTTTCAATCTCTAAACTAGGAGTAATATGCTTAATCCACCATTCAAGTCTATCAATTTTTAAATATGCTTTTTTTCCAGTCTTACCAAAAAAGATTAATTCATTATTTGCTGTACGATGAATTATTAATTTAAATTTTAATTGATATGATATTTTGTCATAATCTAAATATCCGAATAATGGAGACAATGACCAATTAACTGTCTGTTTACTTTTTTTGTTAAATTCACGTCTTTCTTTATATGCATCATTATTTGTTTTATTTAAATGTTTTGCAATATTTTCTACATCTTTCGCAATTCCTGCTGCATCTGTTCCAGCGTGAGTTAAATCATCAACAATTATACCATCATTAGTATCAGGAAACCAACCTTCGATTTCATGCTTTTTATTATTTTCACCAATTGTTATAAATCTAAGCATTGTATCAATTACACCTGGAGAATCACTTATTGTTTCTATATTTTGAGTTGCAACATCTAAACGCATTTGTGTAAATAATCTTGGAAAAAAATTATTCTCTAGTGCAATATTATCGGTTTCTGGTAATGGTGTTGTAAAATTAGCATCACTATATAAAGAATATTCACAATGTAAAAACGAATCAGGTAAATATATATAACTCTGCTGATTATCAACTTCAAAAATTAAATCACCTCCAGTATTTACTCTACTGGAAGATCCGGGATTCATAGCAATTCTTATATAGTCATTCTTTTTTTGATTATTACTGACGAACGGAGGATCGTCTAATCTAAATTTATTTTCGATAAGCGAAGACATTTTTATAAAAAATAATTTGACTTTTTGTTTTTCTCACAGACAGAAAAAATTTTTACTAAAAAAATTACTAAAAAATTTTACTAAAATATAATTTTAGAATTTTGCTAGCCCATTACCTCTTATTTCTTCAATTGTTTTTTCATTATGTTTACTATCAGACGGAGCTCCGCTCCTCAAGGGTTCCCCAACAGCAATGTTAGCAATTTTATTTTTTGTTTCATCTGAAAGTATTTTAATTTTTTTAGTTCTTCGGAATCATTCCTAAGTTTACGAATAGCTTCTAGTTGTTTTAATTCGTTTTGAGACTTGACAGCATTTGATATTGCACTAGCTGTACTACCTATAGCAGCTGCTCCTTTTGCGGCAGATGTAATCAAATCTTTATTATTTTTAATTAAGTTAACGATACTACCAATACCAGAGAAGATCCCAGCTCCTTCCGTGTGAACGGCACCTGCGGTGCCTAGGAACTTTTGTGTTCCGACTGTTTCTCTATTATCATAATGATAAACAGGATTCATACGTGGTTCATGAGCAATTTTTTGATTTGAAGCAAAATGTTTAAGATTGTGTTTATAAATTATAGGCATTTTTTAGGATTAAATTTGGCTTTTGAGAAAAATATTTACGATCGGCTAAAGCCTCGAGGAGCTTCGCTCCGATTGGTTAGTAACCTGAGGAGCTTCGCTCCGATAGGTTAAAAAAACCCAAGACTTCGTCGATCAAGATTTACGTTTGTGAATGGACAACAACTTCGAGATAACTTTATTAATTGACTGTTGCACTTTATCTATTACGTCAAGCAGCGTGTGATGTACTTTAATTTCTTTTCTATTAACTTGCATTTTCTGCTGATTAATCTTCAATGCCGTTTTAAGTGCATTTAACTTAATTTTAAGAACATCTAATTGTCTTTTAACAGAATCTAACTGTTCTTTATTTTCTTTAGAGTTTTCTTGTAAATTTTTCTTTAATTCATTTTCTAAATTGATTTTAAGAGTTTTCATTTTATCAACTTTTTGATTAAGTGAGTTTACTTCATTTATTATTCTATTCATCTTTTTCATTTGTTGAGTAATTTTAGAACTCAATTCATCAACACTTTTTTGGAATGCAGTTTGTAACTTATTTAAATTTTTTTTAATTCTTTCAGGTAGATTTTCTATTTCATCTTCTAATTGTTCTTTTAACATTTTTATCTGATGTTTATTTTTAATTACAGCAGATTTTAAATTTAAAGAAAGTAATATTAAAATTTTTGATTGTTCAGAAATCTTTTTAAAAAGTTTTGCTATATCTGCTTCTAGCTCTCTATCCTTTTTATCAAGTTTTAATAATTTTTCGTTTAATGATTTGTCATTAAGTTTAAGCAACTTCAATTCATTCATCAGTGGAACCAAAACATCGTTTATATATTTTTCTTTTAAATCATTGATTTGTGTATCAACATATTGTTTATTTGTTAACTCTGTATTTTGTTGCGGAAGAATAGAAAGATGCAATGGACCAGATAAAACGTCTCCAGTTTTCATGATATAATTTTCTATCTCTATTCCTAATTCACGATTATTCGGGATATATGCACCTCCACCAACATTTGGTAACATCATTTTTTAACAATAAAAAAATAAATTTTTTTCTAATAAAAATAAAAAAATGGAAACCCCAAATTTAAAAAAATTATATTCGTCCGCATCATCCTGTTCTTCTTATTCGACGAGATCAACGGGATTTGAAAATAAATGTTTTGTTAATAATAATAATAATAATCCATGTATAGATGTTAATCTTTTGTTTGAATTACAAGCCGAAATATTTAGAGAACAGACTAAAGGTTTACCTTCTATAGAAACTAATTATTGTTTATTTCCAGGTGATCCATTTATTAAATTTATGGAGATTGTAAGTAAATATAATGATGTAGCTTATGTTGAATTAAATAAAGAAAATATGGTTATAATAGGTCATAATAATGTATATGGGTTTATCAGAGCAGTTTTGCCGATTAGTAATACTGATTGGATAGAAAATAAAATTATTAATTATATCAATATTAAAGAATTAGTTAAAAGATTAAAATCTTTTTCCAAAGAAAAAATAAGATTATTTGTTGATGAACAAAATCAATATAACATTCACATAGAGAGTAAAAAACATAATGAAGAATTACTATGTCAAGTTTATTATAGAGACACAATTTATAAACAAGAAACATTAGAAATGCCCCAAAGATATGATGATGATACGTATATAGGATTATATTCCAACTTAAATATTAATTTATTAAAATCTTATATAAATGGTTTAGCTCAACAAGAGAAAATTTATATGTGGACTACACCTTATACTATGAACAATGACCATAATCATAATAATTTTAAAAATAATAATTTTAAAGAAACTTCTAATAATAATAATGATAATAATATAAATGATGATAATATAAATGATGATTCTGTAACATCTGAAAATGGTGTAAATGGTAAAAAAGATCATAAAAATATTAGTAATTATAAAAATGTATCTAAATTTCATTTTCTTACAATTGAAAATAATAATGATGGTATAGTTGAAGATACTGTTAGACAACTATGTGTCGGGTCTACAAAATTTAAATTAGGATTTACATCTAATCAATTAAAAATTTTATCATCTTTAATAAAAACTAAAAGTGATTCAGATTATGGTGGTGTTATTAAATTTTCCAAAAGAGATCAAAGACCAATATTTTTCTCTATTATATTATTATCAGATAAAAGATGTAATTTAGAATTAGATATTCCAATAAGAGAATGGTATCCTATCACGGAAGGGCATCCTATACCAAAAAGTGTAATTTATGATGATGAAGAAACAATTTATGATGATGATGAAGAATCAATTGATGATGATGATGAAGAATCAATAGTTAGTGAAAATAAATTTAAATTATCTTTTGATAAAACATTATATGATGAAACTTAATATGATAAAACTTAATAGAAAATACCAAAATATTCGATAAATATATTTTCATATGTAATAAAATTTTTAGATGTAATAAGTTTTTAGATGTAATAAGTTTTTAGATGTAATAAGTTTTTAGATGTAATAAATATTTTAGGTGTTATAAATTTTTTAGATGTTATAAATTTTTTAGATGTTATAAAATTTTTAGATGTTATAAAATTTTTAGATGTAATAAAAAAATTATTATTCCCACGTGTCATCATCATCACTTAAATTACTCTCACAGATTATTGTTTGAAATATTTCAGCTTGAATATCTTCTCCGTTATAAGGTAACATAATTTCATTTTCATCTGGTGCTTGACGTTTAAGAATATTTATTTGACCAGAAAATTTTTTTTCTTCAGTATTATTATTTTTATCAGGAATACTAATTCCAGTTTCTAAAGATCTTTTCCATGGTTTATTAACTGTAGTCGATAATGTTTTCCCCGAATATAATTTTAGAAAATCTTCTACTTTTACTTTATCTTGTGAATATCCTTTGAATGTTTTCTTTTCACTAAGTCTCCCTTGCTCATCTACAGTAATACAGTATTTTACTTTAGGTGCAATAAACATTGCAAAAATAATTCCACCATTTCCATAATCATTTTTCCCTTGACACAATTCTCCTCCAACATATCCAGCAGCGTCTAATTTATTAAAGAGCTCATTGGAAATATATATTGAATCAGTATCTGTATAATGAATGTATTTTTCTTTGAAACCATTAATTTCTAAAATAAAGTTATTCATGATTCTTCTAGAGTGAGAAAGAATGAAAGAACCTAAGTGTGATGGCATGAATGACGTCTTCCCATCTTTTACAATATTAGTTTTGAGAAATTCATCATCTTCCATTTCTACTTTCGCTAAATATTGTTCATCATTTAACTTTTCATAATCTTTTACTTCTTGAGTGAATTTTTTTCTCAATGTATTCTCATTCCATAAATGATATTTAGTGGTTATATCTTTTTGCACAGTTTTGCCATATAGCGAATTCATCAATAATTTAATTAACTCATCACCTACAGTATTTCCTTCTGTTTTATATCTTTTTCTCAAATTAAAAAGTTTTTCAATATAATTTCGAAATGGTGAAACTTGATAATTTTTTTCATAAATTATACCATCAGTAATATGTAAGATTTTTCCACCACATCTAACAATTTCTTGTATGTCTACAGAAGTTAATACATCATAACATATACCATTTCTAAACCTGATTACTTTTACATGAGAATTATTATTTTGATTTTTAACTTTATCTTTTATAGGAACTGGTTGGAAAAACATATCATTCGGATATTGAAACACAACAGAGAATATTCCAGTTTTAGGTCTAAATGTTTGAGTATTAAATTTATATACTATTTCCCGCTCTTCTTCTTGACGAAATTTTCTAGCTGATTCAGCTTTAGGGTATTCTGAATTTTCATCATACATAGCTGATGGATATAAAGATGTTGCATCAAAAGCCATTAGAAATTCATTTTTTTGTTCAAGTAGTTGATTTGAAATTTTCTTACAAATTTCAGTTTTATCTCCTAAATCTCGATACTGTTTCATTAAATCTATTAAATTATTTCCAGGGGACAAAGCCCCACCAGCGTAGCGACCAAGGGACAAAGTCCCCCCAGCGCAGCGACCAAGGGACAAAGTCCCCCCAGCGTAGCGACCAGGTAAATACTGTTTTAATATTGGTAACAAGATGCTACAAAATGGCGATATGTATTTTCTTATATTTGCTGAAACTCTTCCACCTTTAACAGATTTTCTAATATAATTTCTAGCCCATAAATCTATATGAGAATGAATATTTATATTGTCATTTTGTACGCTTTTCATCCAACCGTTAAATGTTAAAGCAGAGGATGTTAAATTAGTAGTTATATCTTCACCAACTAAATCTCGCATAACATTATTATATTTGTAGATAAAAAAAGCTAAAGAAAGAATATCGTTAACTAAATATGGTCTCCATTCATTTTCTTTTTCTTTATAATTTTCATGTGTTATGTCTCCAATTTCATAATTTAATTTACACACATTCGTAGGAATTTTAAAATTCTCACACCATTTAGAAAGACTTGTTTTTACATGTTGATAACTACATTTCATTATAATAGTTTGAAGTGCTAATTTACCTGACGGTGAATCTTTTTTCATATTGTTTTTAAATCTAAGAGATTTTTGAATATATCTACTAACACATTGAGTTGTATAAGGATTTTGTAATGAAGCAGTCAATATTCCTCTTGAAGTTTTAAGAGGCGGTTTAGATAATTTAAAATTAGCTTTTATCGGAAAATAGGAATCAAAACCTGATGAATTGTGAGCTATTAAAGTTACTCTAGAATAATTAAATTTTCCAAGAGTTTTAAAAAATTGATGGATCGGACATACGTCCTCTGGGTTTCCCCCGATCGAACATTCATCATCCTCAGTTCTCGTAAATATTTTCACACAATTTTGAAGTTTATTAAATTCTAATTCAGTTAAATTATTATACTCATTAATCTGTTTTTTAAGTTTTTCAATTTCATCTTCATCTTTTGATCGTTTAATTTTAATCATATCACTTAACAAACGTGTTTCTAATTCTTTCAATCTTTGTTTCGGTAAACAACATATAAATTTATTAAAATTAATAGCTCCTACAGCGTAAGGAATAGGATGATCTGTTGAACAGTTAGGATCGGGAAAAGTTTCGAGATCCCAAATATATGTTGAACCATAGTCAATTTTTTTCTTTGTTATGATTTTATATGGACGCGTTGTTAGATTTTCATCAGTAACTGTTTTATATATGGGTTTGAAATTATTTTCAATTTCTCTAATAGCTTTTAATTTATGAGATTTATTAATTAAACAATAGTGACCAATTGTTGAACCTGCGTGAAAATAATTGTAATAAACATAATTATGAAACGTTTCAATTCCTCTAGGATTTAAATGACGATTGGCAGGACTATAATATTGAACACATTCTCCAAAATATTTATTGAATTGAGAAAATTTGCAGTTTGACATTACTCCTGTTCTAGATGTGGCTTTCTCTTTATATAAAAAATTATTAAACATTTCTTTCATCATTTCTCCTTGTTGTTCATTAAAACCTCGCAAAACATTATAACATTTAATAAAACAAAAATCTTCAGAAGGAATATAACAATATTCACCGAAATATTCTTTGATTCTATATTTCATATTAATCCCTGCCCCTCTATGCGATCTTTGTACTAACTTCATTCCAAAATCTTCATATTTAATATTACCTGTAAAAATCCATTCGTTAGCATCGGATTTCTCATCCAGATTCGAAAACCATGTTTCAAATGATTTTTTATTATAGAAGGTTACGTAAAAATTTTGAATTATATTTTCCTGATCTTTAATAACTTTTCCAAGTAAATTAATAATTTTACCATTTGCTAAAAGTTTCCGCATATCATTTACTACATTAATAAAAGATACATTTTCATATTTAATTTCATTTGGATTAAATAAATTACATAAATCATCACCAAGTTCATCCTTAATTCTATCATCAATAAAGATATCAGTAATAGGAGTTTCTAATATTTCTTTTGTTCCACTTTTCTGTTTTTTAATATTGCGTCTAATACTACGCCTAGTACGTTTCTGTTTTTTAATACGTTTACTACGTTTACTATGTTTAATTTGAGCATCAAACTCAGCAATTTGTTTCTTGATTAATTCATCAATCCTAGACGTTTGTCCGAGAGACATTTCACGATTCATATTTTTTAAAAGAAAAAATGAATTTTTACATAGAACCTCGGTTCCGTTTTTACATATACACAGGAATATGTAATTGATGCAATGTTTCTAATTCATGTGCTGTTAAATGTTCTTTCTTAACCAGCCACCATAAATTATTATACGCCAAAAATACTCGGAAACTTCTTAAACAAAGTGGAAAGTCTTTTGTTTTAACACACGGTTTAATACCATGTTTTGTTTTATAATCTGTAACGAGCGCTACGTATTTATGATGATAATAAAATCTAACTTCTTTCTTCGAATTTACAGGATTTGTAGGATGACGATAATCTTTTAAAACTGGTACATGCTCTATCTCATAATCATTCAACATATTTTTTTATTTTTATTAACAAAAAATTTATAAGAAAAAATTATTCGGTCACTCCGTTCGATCACTCCTCGAAAATATTTTCTATCGACTTTCAGGCGGGGCGAAGCCCCTCGAGACGAAGCCTAGTCAGAGAACAATTGTTCGATAACTCTATCATGAATTTTTTTATCAATATTAATTGTAATGAATCCATAATCTTTTGACCAAGCATTGTTACACGATTGTTTAAATTCATCTTTATTTCTTACACATAAATCTCTTAACAAATCACTTAAGTTTCTTGCATTTATTTCAAATAGTATAAATATATTTGCATTCTTTCTAATAACACTTCCGTCTAATGAATACATACTTTGTGTTAAATAAAATACACTACAGTTATTATGTCTACCTCTTGTGAAATAATTTCTCTGAACTGACTGATTTCTATCATTAATACAATCATCAAAAATTACACAATGTTTCATTGTTTTATCTAGTTCACTAGGATCTTGCATATTACCACTATCATCTATTAGTTGTATCTTTATATGCTTATTTTTATTGGTTTCAACTAACTGATTATTTTTTGTTGCTTCTTCACACCACGAACTTATTTCTTCTTCATCTTCAGATTTTTCATATTCTTTGAATAATGAAGCAATTGCTGTTTTTTTAAGATTATTTTCAAATCCATATTTTAAAAATTGATAGACGGGTTGTTCTGCCGTTGTTGTATAAAGTATAAGATTGTTATAATCCAAAAAATTTGGAGTCGTTAAAATTTTAAACAATAGATACGTTTTTCCACAACCTGATCTTCCACAAATAACTGACAAAACTTTATTAGATAAATTTGGATGATGATTAAATTTAAGTTTTTTTTTAATAAATGGAGGTAATTCACTCATTTTTTAATAAAAAAATTTTATTTTTATTTTTTTATTTTTTGTTTCTAAAGAAGAAGAAGAAAATAAAACTTCTCTAGCTTCGCGTAGGAGTTTATACCTCTCGAACGGGAGTTTATACCTCTCGAACGGGAGTTTATACCTCCCGAACGGGAGTTTATACCTCCCGAACCAAAAGATCTATCATAATCTCTTCACCTCCAAAATTTATTTCTTGTCCTTTTTCATCAGTGATTCTAATGTTAATGTTGTTAATAGTTTTTCTTGTAATAGGAAAATATATTAATGTTTGTGGAAATACATTTAATCTATAACCAATGGGTACAGTAAAAGCTGGAAAACTGAATAGTAAATTTGATAATTTACCATTTATATATCCTCCTTCAATAATGTCACAATGTACAACAATTGAATTTATTTCAGTTATTTTTGGAATCTTCTCACCTAAATGATAACCTTGACTATAGGTTTGTTTATTAAATCCTAATAGCTTTGACAATGATCTATCATGATTAAAATCAACTTGATGATTTTCGTCTAAAGTAAGAGAAAATTTATTAACTGCCGGTTCAACTGCAAAATGTAATTGTTTCTTATCTTTAAATGGTATACCTAAATGTCTCTTAATTTCATTTGATATTGATTCAACTTCGTAAGAACCAGGAAGAAAAGTTAATATTTTCCACGTTTTGCCTTTATCAGTAGAAAATTGATCATTCACATCTTTGATAACGTTTTGAATAGTGTTAAATGTAGAGAAACAAGTCAATGCAATTTGATAATTTTTATTTTGTTCCAAATGTAGAATGGGTTCTAAATTACAAGTGTGTGATGAAGTAGTTGTTATAATTTTTAACGTCGTACTAAATTTTGATGAACCCAAAATCTCTGTCAAATTTTCTAAATGATTATTAATTTTGTCTAAATCTGCTGAACACATTTTTTAGTTAAAATTTTAAATAAATATTTTTTTAAAAAAAAATAGAAACAACATATTTCAGCTACGGGCGAAGCCCTGGAGGACATCAGAGATGTCCAGTTATACTTTTATAATCCTCTTCATTTAGAATCTTCTTTTCTAACAGTCTTTTCAATATAGCATGAATTTCATTGAAACTAGAATTATGTCCTTCTTTTATTGCAGATATTAAAATATTTAATCTATTTAGTAATTCTTGTGGATCATCTGGTAAAAATATGGTTGTTTCTGTTTTCTGTTTTTCAGATAAACCTTTCCCTACTTTAACTCCCGTTGATAATAAATTTTCTAATTGTTTATAACGTCTAAGGGATTTTACTGCACCAACTCTGTCTAACATAGCTTTATATTTTATGAGATCTTCTACAGCATAATTATTTAAATCTGCTCCTCTTAAAAGATCAACAAAATTTCTATCTAAATTAAAAGGAGATTTATCTGGTGAAAAAATTATACCTCGAAAAGGTTGTGGAAATATTTCTTTTTGACCGAGATAAAATCTAGGTATTGTTTTTCCATCTATAAATGAAATAGAATGTTCAAATTGCATAGATTTTGGTAATTTCTTATTAATGTTTGATTCTAGTAATCTATAGTCATCTAATATAGTTTTGTGCTCTGGATCTGTTATATCAATTTGTTTATCATTATTTGTACTTTCTTTTTCAAGAGTTTTAAATGGTTCCATAGTTTTTTCAAAATCAGTTTTTACTTGCTCGGTTTGCTGCATTTTTTCAAACATATCAGATTGAATACCAGCTTTTATCATTCTATGTTGAAGATGATTTTCTTTCATAATATTTCTTTGTTTTATTAACTCTTCTAATTGTTTTATTCTTTTAAAATTATCAGCTCTAATTTTATCCATTTTTAAAATATAATATTTGAATTTTGTGGTAACATTGGAATACAGCAAAAACATTTTACTGAACAAATTATTTTTTTATTGCTTTGTTGTTTGACATCTTTTCGTTTAAAGTTTTCTCGTTTTAAGTTTTGTTTAATAAAGTTTTGCTTAAATTTTCGCTTAAAGTTTTTAGCTCTTCTAAAAAAATTTTGTCATTTTCTTCATTAGAAATTTTGCCATCACTAGAAATTTTGCCATCCTGTTTATTCTTATCATCAACTTTTTCGGACTTTAAATGAAATGGCGTTTTATTAGCTTTATTAGCTATTTGATCAAATTTTTCAATCTCATCTAACGTAATAACATTATCATCACATACTCTTTGAAAGTAGTAATGTAGTTTATCATAGACTTCTTTAATATGTAAATGCTTAGTTTTTAATGATTTTCGTTTCTTAGTTATTAAAGATTTATCTAACATTGTAACAAGTGAAGTTGCAAAAACGCCCGTACCTGTTAAAGCTGTAGCAACTACTAGAATTACTAAAACACCAGAAGATATAACAATTGTTAAAGCACCTAAACTTATTGTTAAGAATATGCCAATTCCTTGTGTTACATTCTTAACTTTAGTCCATCTCTTTCTTAATTTTTTATAATGCTCTAATCTTAATAATAATTGAGATTCCTTATCTTTCATATAGCGTACTCTATCTTTGTGTTTTTCAATGTTCATTTTTTCAATGTTAATCTTTTCAATGTCCATTAAAGTAGAACTACGTTCATATGATAACGAAGGATATATTCTTGCGGTTTCTTCCATTTTTGTTTCTTCCATTTTTTAAAGAAATATTTTGAATAAATATTTTGAAAACAATCTTCTGAAATGCTATTTAAATCGAAATACGTAGTTGTTTGTTTGTCGTATATTTCTAAGAACTCAGTCATGTTATTAACCTGAGGTAATATATCACCTATATTACTCAGTATAACTGTCGGATTTTCATCATTCATTTTAAATGAAATAAATTCCAATAACTGTAATAATGTCTACTTCTTGTACAGGAAAATGAAAACAACGGCAGTGTATTTTGCATCAAATATAATAATACAACAATCAATCTTATCATACAATTGTACAATGTCAGTCTACTACCATTAGACTGGAGAACAAAAGAAAATTTAATTACATTTCAAAATAATCCAAAATGCAATACTACTAAGTTCCATGAATCATTCTTAAATATCAAATATAATAATACAACAATCAATCTTATCATACAATTGTACAATGTCAGTCTACTACCATTAGACTGGAGAACAAAAAAAATTTAATTACATTTCAAAATAATCCAAAATGCAATACTACTAAGTTCCATGAATCATTCTTAAATATCAAATATAATAATACAACAATCAATCTTATCATACAATTGTACAATGTCAGTCTACTACCATTAGACTGGAGAACAAAAGAAAATTTAATTACATTTCAAAATAATCCAAAATGCAATACTACTAAGTTCCATGAATCATTCTTAAATATCAAATATAATAATACAACAATCAATCTTATCATACAATTGTACAATGTCAGTCTACTACCATTAGACTGGAGAACAAAAGAAAATTTAATTACATTTCAAAATAATCCAAAATGCAATACTACTTATAAAGAAGTCTTCATAAATATGTATACATCAAATATGTATGTACATTGCACATATCGTAAAAAGTGAAACAACACAGTTAATGTTCATTCATCTTGGGAACCAAACCTCATTTCTTCTATAGTTGTCGGTTGATTCAATTTTTCTATATAAATTTTGATTTCTTTAAAATGTTTTCTAACAAAACTAATGGGCATTGATGAATTTAAAAATAATACGTGTGGTAGAATTAGATCTGATAAGTTCATCAAGAAATAACAATAACTTACGTTATAGGAAATTGTAAATAGTTCCAAGTTTGCCACAAATCTGTTTTTTTTTATTGTCACTCAATTCCAGAATTCTTTTAAATCCATAACCTTGATAAGCAGCACTTCTCAGCAACGACCCATGGTGCACTTTATCACTGGCAATCAGTTTTGAAATCATAGTAGCACTATCTTCGATGGTAATGAAATGTTCTTTTGTAACATTGAACTGAGGAATTGTAGTAGTGTTAAGATACTGTTCTATTTTTACTGTAATATCCTCCACTTGTTTTTGAGAGTCCAATTTGTTCTTCTTTCTCGATTGAATTTCTAACTTCCACTCTTCAAAGTATTTATTCGCAGTTTCCTTGTGCTCTTCTTTAATTAAGTTTAGTAAAATCGGCATGTAAAACGAAAAAGCTTCTGCGGCAGTACGTTTTGGCATTTTGCAATAAGGAAAGAAAACAGTCACTAGTTATGATTAATGGAATTGTAAATGAAGTCTTACTTCCTACATGCTGCAATTATATGCCACGTCTTTACAAATGAATAAGTGGGTGTAGCAGCTGTTTGTTCTTTCATACATTGTTTCCTTTCAAATGTTTGAGTTGGAGGACACAGCTCCTTACACTGAAATGCATTTTATTCATAAATGCGAGAAGCAGATGTTCTCTACCCTTGAATGACAATTGTAAAAGTACCTTAACTTATTGTTAAGAATATGTCAATTCCTTCAAATATTTTTAGTCACATGATATATTTTAAAAACCTGAAAGATGGATAAAATTCATGAATTTGAAATTCTCAACTTTTATGATTTTTGGTGTCCTTGAACGGTCATGATTTAAGCAATGAAAATTGTAATTCTCAAATTTTGAGATTCGTAACTTTTATGATTTTTTCGGTGTCCTTGAACGGTCATGATTTTCAAAGTAAAAAAATGATCTTAATCTCAAATTTGTGATTCTTAACTTTTATGATTTTCGGTCATTACTTGGTGAAAACGTTTTTGAAAAATTGTAGCATTGTTTACCATGGGTAATTTGTTTTTGCAAATGAACAGCAGGTGTCCTTGAACGGTCATGATTTTAAGGGTGAAAATTGTAATTCTCAAATTTGAGATTTTGAAAAATTTGAAAATTGGGTACTTTTAAAAACGCTTAAATTTTCGCCCTTCGGCCTTCGGCCACGTGAAATTTGAAGTCTACCTAAATTTTTGAAATTTTTGAAATTTTGATTTTTTGAAAAAACCCGCAAAAGTGTGACATCCGGCGCAAGCGAAGCGAAGCAAAGCGAAGCGAAGCGTCGCGCCGGATGTCACACTATATACTACTAACCTCAATTATTATTAAGATTAGAGCATTATAAAAAGTTGAGAAAAAGATGGTCTAATGTTAAGAATGTAACACAAGGAATTGGCATATTCTTCACAATAAGTTTAGGTGCTTTAACAATTGTTATATCTTCAGGTGTTTTAGTAATTCCAGTAGTTGCTACTGCTTTAACAGGTACGGGTGTTTTTACAACTTCACTTATTACAATGTTAGACAAATCTTAAATTACTAAGAAGCGAAAATCATTAAAAACTAAACATTTACATATTAAAGAAGTTTGTGATAAACTACATTATTATTTTTTAAAGAGTCTGTGATGATAATGTTATTACGTTAGATGAGATTGAAAAATTTGATCAAATAGCTAATGAAGCTAATAAAATATCATTTCAATTACAGTCCGAAACAGTTGATGATAAAAATTCTAGTAATGGTAAAACTTTTAGTGATGGTAAAATTTCTAATGAAGAAAATGATAAAATTTTTTCAGAAAAACTAAAAATTTTATTAGACAAAACTTAAAACGAGAAAACTTTAAACAAAAAGATGTCAGACAACAAAGCAATAAAAAAATAATTTGTTCAGTAAAATGTTTTTGTTGTATTCCAATGTTACCACAAAATTCAAATATTATATTTTAAAAATGGATAAAATTAAAGCTGATAATCAAAAAAGAATTAAACAATTAGAAGAGTTAATAAAACAAAAAAATATTATGAAAGAAAATCATCTTCAGCATAGAATGATAAAAGCTGGTATTCAATCTGATATGTTTGAAAAAATGCAGCAAACCGAGCAAGTAAAAACTGATTTTGAGAAAACTGTGAAACCATTTAAAACTCTTGAAAAAGAAAGTACAAATAATGATAAACAAATTGATATAACAGATCCAGAGCACAAAACTATATTAGATGACTATGGATTACTAGAATCAAACATTAATAAGAAATTACCAAAATCTATGCAATTTGAACATTCTATTTCATTTATAGATGGAAAAACAATACCTAGATTTTATCTCGGACAAAAAGAAATATTTCCACAACCTTTTCGACGTTTAATTTTTTCACCAGATAAATATCCTTTTAATTTAGATAGAAATTTTGTTAATCTTTTAAGAGGAGCAGATTTAAATAATTATGCTGTAGAAGATCTCATAAAATATAAAGCTATGTTAGATAGAGTTGGTGCAGTAAAATCTCTAAGACGTTATAAACAATTAGAAAATTTATTATCAACGGGGGTTAAAGTAGGGAAAGGTTTATCTGAAAAACAGAAAACTGAAACAACTGTATTTTTACCAGATGATCCACAAGAATTACTAAATAGATTAAATATTTTAATATCTGCAATAAAAGAAGGACATAATTCTAGTTTCAATGAAATTCATGCTATATTGAAAAGACTGTTAGAAAAGAAGATTCTAAATGAAGAGGATTATAAAAGTATAACGAACCGAATGTTCTAGGGCTTCGCCCGTAGCTGAAATATGTTGTTGTTTTTAATTTTTTTATAAAAGATATTTATTCAAAATTTTAACTAAAAAATGTGTTCAGCAGAATTAGACAAAATTAATTATCATTTAGAAAATCTAACAGAGATTTTGGGTTAATCAAAATTTAGTACGACGTTAAAAATTATGACAACTACTTCATCACACACTTGTAATTTAGAACCCATTCTACATTTGGAGCAAAATAAAAATTATCAAATTGCATTGACTAGTTTCTCCACATTTAACACTATTCAAAACGTTATCAAAGATGTGAATGATCAATTTTCTACTGATAAAGGCAAAACGTGGAAAATATTAACTTTTCTTCCTGGTTCTTACGAAGTTGAATCAATATCAAATGAAATTAAGAGACATTTAGGTATACCATTTAAAGATAAGAAACAATTACATTTTGCAGTTGAACCGGCAGTTAATAAATTTTCTCTTACTTTAGACGAAAATCATCAAGTTGATTTTAATCATGATAGATCATTGTCAAAGCTATTAGGATTTAATAAACAAACCTATAGTCAAGGTTATCATTTAGGTGAGAAGATTCCAAAAATAACTGAAATAAATTCAATTGTTGTACATTGTGACATTATTGAAGGAGGATATATAAATGGTAAATTGTCAAATTTACTATTCAGTTTTCCAGCTTTTACTGTACCCATTGGTTATAGATTAAATGTATTTCCACAAACATCAATATATTTTCCTATTACAAGAAAAACTATTAACAACATTAACATTAGAATCACTGATGAGAAAGGACAAGAAATAAATTTTGGAGGTGAAGAGATTATGATAGATCTTTTGGTTCGGGAGGTATAAACTCCCGTTCGGGAGGTGCTGCTTCATTATTCAAAGAATATGAAAAATCTGAAGATGAAGAAGAAATAAGTTCGTGGTGTGAAGAAGCAGCAAAAAATGATCCGTTAGTAGAATTCAATAAAAATAAGCATATAAAGATACAATTAATAGATGATAGTGGTAATATGCAAGATCCTAGTAAACTAGATAAAACAATGAAACATTGTGTAATTTTTGATGATTGTGTTAATGATAGAAATCAGTCAGTTCAGAGAAATTATTTCACAAGAGGTAGACATAATAACTGTAGTGTTTTTTATTTAACACAAAGTATGTATTCATTAGACGGAAGTGTTATTAGAAAGAATGCAAATATATTTATACTATTTGAAATAAATGCAAGAAACTTAAGTGATTTGTTAAGAGATTTATGCGTAAGAAATAAAGATGAATTTAAACAATCGTGTAACAATGCGTGGTCAAAAGATTATGGCTTCATTACAATTAATATTGATAAAAAAATTCATGACAGATTTATAGAAAATATTTTCGCGGAGTGATCGAATAATTTTTTCTTATACATTTTTTATTAATAAAAATAAAAAAATATGTTGAATGCTTACAAGATAGAACATATACCAGTTTTAAAAGATTATCGTCATCCTACAAACCCTGTCAATTCGAAGAAAGAAGTTAGATTTTATTATCATCATAAATACGTAGCACTCGTTACAGATTAGAAAAAAACATGGTATTAACCCGTGTGTTAAAACAAATGATTTTCCAATTTGTTTAAGAAGTTTCCGAGTATTTTTGGCATACAATAATTTATGGTGGTTGGTGAAGAAAGAAAATTTAACAACACATGAATTAGAAACATTACATCAATTAAATATTCCTGTGAATATGCAAAAATACATTTTTTCTTTTAAAAAATATAAATCGTGAAATGTCTCTCGGACAAACGTCTAGGATTGATGAATTAATCAAGAAACAAATTGCTGAGTTTGATGCACAAATTAAACATAGTAAACGTATTAAAAAACAGAAACGTACTAGGCGTAGTATTAGACGTAATATTAAAAAACAGAAAAGTGGAACAAAAGAAATATTAGAAACTCCTATTACTGATATCTTTTTTGATGATAGAATTAAGGATGAACTTGGTGATGATTTATGTAATTTATTTAATCCAAATGAAATTAAATATGAAAATGTATCTTTTATTAATGTAGTAAATGATATGCGGAAACTTTTAGCAAATGGTAAAATTATTAATTTACTTGGAAAAGTTATTGAAGATCAGGAAAATATAATTCAAAATTTTTGCGTAACCTTCTATAATAAAAATTCATTTGAAATATGGTTTTCGAATCTGGATGAGAAATCCGATGCTAACGAATGGATTTTTACAGGTAATATTAAATATGAAGATTTTGGAATGAAGTTAGTACAAAGATCGCATAGAGGGGCAGGGATTAATATGAAATATAGAATCAAAGAATATTTCGGTGAATATTGTTATATTCCTTCTGAAGATTTTTGTTTTATTAAATGTTATAATGTTTTGCGAGGTTTTAATGAACAACAAGGAGAAATGATGAAAGAAATGTTTAATAATTTTTTATATAAAGAGAAAGCCACATCTAGAACAGGAGTAATGTCAAACAGCAAATTTTCTCAATTCAATAAATACTTTGGGGAAAGTGTTCAATATTATAGTCCTGCCAATCGTCATTTAAATCCTGGAGGAATTGAAACGTTTCATAATTATGTTTATTACAATTATTTTCACGAAGGTTCAACAATTGGCAACTATTGTTTAATTAATAAATCTCATAAATTAAAAGCTATTAGAGAAATTGAAAATAATTTCAAACCCATATATAAAACAGTTACTGATGAAAATCTAACAACGCGTCCATATAAAATCATAACAAAGAAAAAAATTGACTATGGTTCAACATATATTTGGGATCTCGAAACTTTTCCTGATCCTAACTGTTCAACAGCTCATCCTATTCCTTATGCTGTAGGAGCTATTAATTTTAATAAATTTATATGTTGCTTACCGAAACAAAGATTGAAAGAATTAGAAACACGTTTGTTAAGTGATATGATTAAAATTAAACGAACTGAATTGGAATTTAATAAACTTCAAAATTGTGTGATATTTACGAGAACTGAGGATGATGAATGTCTAATCGAGGGAAACCCAGAGGACGCATGTCCGATCCATCAATTTTTTAAAACTCTTGGAAAATTTAATTATTCGAGAGTAACTTTAATAGCTCACAATTCATCAGGTTTTGATTCCTATTTTCCGATAAAAGTTAATTTTAAATTATCTAAACCGCCTCTTAAAACTTCAAGAGGAATATTGACTGCTTCATTACAAAATCCTTATACAACTCAATGTGTTAGTAGATACATTCAAAAATCTTTTAGATTTGAAAACAATATGAAAAAAGATTCACCTTCAGGTAAATTAGCACTTCAAACTATTATAATGAAATGTAGTTATCAACATGTAAAAACAAGTCTTTCTAAATGGTGTGAGAATTTTAAAATTCCTACGAATGTGTGTAAATTAAATTATGAAATTGGAGACATAACACATGAAAATTATAAAGAAAAAGAAAATGAATGGAGACCATATTTAGTTAACGATATTCTTTCTTTAGCTTTTTGTATCTACAAATATAATAATGTTATGCGAGATTTAGTTGGTGAAGATATAACTACTAATTTGACATCCCCTGCTTTAACATTTAACGGTTGGATGAAAAGCGTACAAAATGACAATATAAATATTCATTCCCATATAGATTTATGGGCTAGAAATTATATTAGAAAATCTGTTAAAGGTGGAAGAGTTTCAGCAAATATAAGAAAATACATATCGCCATTTTGTAGCATCTTGTTACCAATATTAAAACAGTATTTACCTGGTCGCTACGCTGGGGGGACTTTGTCCCCCGGTCGCTACTCTGGGGGCACTTTGTCCCCTGGTCGCTACGCTGGGGGGACTTTGTCCCCTGGAAGTAATTTAATAGATTTAATGAAACAGTATCGAGATTTAGGAGATATAACTGAAATTTGTAAGAAAATTTCAAATCAACTACTTGAACAAAAAAATGAATTTCTAATGGCTTTTGATGCAACATCTTTATATCCATCAGCTATGTATGATGAAAATTTAGAATACCCTAAAGCTGAATCAGCTAGAAAATTTCGTCAAGAAGAAGAACGAGAAATAATATCTAAATTTAATACTCAAACATTTAGACCTAAAACTGGAATATTTACAGTTGTGTTTCAATATCCCAATGATATGTTTTTTCAACCAGTTCCTATTAAAGATGAAGTTAAAAATCAAAATAATAATTCTCATGTAAAAGTAATCAGGTTTAGAAATGGTATATGTTATGATGTATTAACTTCTGTAGACATACAAGAAATTGTTAGATGTGGTGGAAAAATCTTACATATTACTGATGGTATAATTTATGAAAAAAATTATCAAGTTTCATCATTTCGAAAATATATTGAAAAACTTTTAATTTGAGAAAAAATATAAAACAGAAGGAAATACTGTGGGCGATGAGTTAATTAAATTATTGATGAATTCGCTATATGGCAAAAATGTGCAAAAAGATATTACCATTTATGGAATGAGAATACATTGAGAAAAAATTTAAACAAGAAGTAAAAGATTATGAAAAGTTAAATGATGAACAATATTTAGCGAAAGTAGAAATGGAAGATGATGAATTTCTTAAAGCTAATATTGTAAAAGATGGGAAGACGTCATTCATGCCATCACACTTAGGTTCTTTCATTCTTTCTCACTCTAGAAGAATCATGAATAACTTCATTTTAGAAATTAATGGTTTCAACGAAAAATACATTCATTGTACAGATTCAGTAACAGCTGACACGCCTGTAATATTGAGAAAGAATAATTCATTATTTATTTCTAGAATAGATAGTATTGTAAACAACTATAAAATTAATCGTTTGAAATTAATGGTGATATGAAAGAAATTTCATTTGTTGATAATTTAGAAATTTATACTCATAATGGATAGAGTAAAGTAAAAAAAGTTATTAGACATTACACAAATAAAAGTATTTACCGAATAAGAACAAAAATGGGAATAGTGGATGTTACTGAAGATCATTCATTGTTAGATAAAACAGGTAATGAAATAAAGCCACAAGAATTAAATATAGGAACAATTTTACTACATGATAAATTATTTTACACGACAATACAATCACATTGAAACAAATTGTAAGTGATATTTTTGTTAATGATCCACCTAATTTAAGATGTAAGCAAGCATTTATAGAAGGGTTCTTTTTAGGAGATGGTTCTGCTGGAATCTATAATTATGAATCAGGAGTCAGATATTGTTGTACTTTAAATAACCAAGACCTTAACGTCTTAATTAAATTAAAAACATATATTAATGAAGTTTATAACAATGATTGTAAAATATATGATACGATGAGATCATCTAGGGTATACAAACTTAATTTTCAAAATCCAAGACAATATGCTACATACTTTAGTGAAAATTATTATAATCAGTTTAAAGAAAAACGTGTTCCTTGGTATGTTCTAAATGCTGAATATATTATTAGATATTGGTTCTTTGTTGGATTTCATGCAGCAGATGGGGACAAGAAATCTTTTTTTACAAGTAAATATGCAACTATTCGTTTTACACAGAAAAATGAAGAAACCTTTAGTGGTTTATACAATTTGGAATCATCTCTAGGTATTAATTTAGTGGCAAGCGAAAGAAAAGATAAACCATTATGCTTTAGTGCGTGTCAAGTTAAAAATAATATTACCAAAAATGTCACCACTGTAAGATATTTAAATAATAAACCACAATATGTTTATGATATTGAAACAGAAGATGGCACATTTAATTGTAGTTTTCCATTAATTGTAAAAAACACTGATTCAATATACATTTCTAATGAACTCTTCAATAAATTAGATGCTGCTAGATATGTTGGGGGAGAATTGTGTCAAGGAAAAAATGATTATGGAAATGGTGGAATTATTTTTGCAATGTTTATTGCTCCTAAAATAAAATATTGTATTACTGTAGATGAACAAGGGAGACTTAGTGAAAAGAAAACATTCAAAGGATATTCACAAGATAAAGTAAAAGTAGAAGATTTTCTAAAATTATATTCCGGGAAAACATTATCGACTACAGTTAATAAACCATGGAAAAGATCTTTAGAAACTAGAATTAGTATTCCTGATAAAAATAATAATACTGAAGAAAAAAAATTTTCTGGTCAAATAAATATTCTTAAACGTCAAGCACATGATGAATATGAAATTATGTTACCTTATAACGGAGAAGATATTCAAGCTGAAATATTTCAAACAATCGTCTGTGAGAGTAATTTAAGTGATGATGATGACACGTGGGAATAATAATTTTTTTATTACATCTAAAAATTTTATTACATCTAAAAATTTTATTACATATGAAAATATATTTATAGAATATTTTGGTATTTTCTATTAAGTTTTTATTATTAGAATATATCATATAAAGTCTTATTAAAAGATAATTTAAAATTATTTTCACTGACTATTGATTCTTCATCAACATAAATTGATTCTTCAACATCATAAATTACACTTTTTGGTATAGCATGGCATTCCCTAATAGGAATATCTAATTCCAAATTACATTTATTATTTGATAATAATATAATAGAGAAAAATATTGGTCTTTGATCTCTTTTGGAAAATTTAATAACACCACCATAATCTAAATCATTTTTAGTTCTTATTAAAGATGATAAAATTTTAAATTGATCAGATGTAAATCCTAATTTGAATTTTGTAGACCCAACACATAGTTGTCTAACAGTATCTTCAACTATACCATCATTATTATTTTCAATTGTAAGAAAATGAAATTTAGATAAATTTTGATTATATGTAGTATTAATATCATGTACATCAGTATGAGATATAAATTTTTCTTCACTTAAATTTTTGTAATTACTAATACTTTTATAATCTTTCTTACCATTTACACCATTTTCAGATGTTTCAGAATCATCTTTTATATTATCATCATCTATATTATTATCATTATTATTATAAGATTCTTTAAGATCGGGAAAAGCCCTAGAACCTTCGGTTCGTTTATTATGATTATGATTATGGACATTGTTAATAGTATAAGGTGTAGTCCACATATAAATTTTCTCTTGTTGAGCTAAGCCATTTATGTAAGATTTTAACAAATTAATATTTAAGTTTGAATATAATCCTATATATGTATCATCATCATATCTTTGGGGCATTTCTAATGTTTCTTTTTTATAAATTGTATCTCTATAATAAACTTGACATAATAATTCTTCATTATGTTTTTTGCTCTCGATATGAATATTCAATTGATTTAATTCATGAACAAATAATCTAATTTTTCTTTTTGAGAAAGATTTTAATTTTTTTACTAATTCAGTAACAACTCTAATAAACCCATGAGCATTATTATAACCAATAATGACCATATTTTCTTTATTCAATTCTACATATGCAACATCAGTATATTTACTGACAATATCCATAAATTTAATAAATGGATCACCTGGAAAAATGCAATAATTTATTTCTATAGCAGGTAAAGCTTTTGTTAGTAATGGGCAAAAGACCGTTCCAGGACACCATAAAATTCAAAAAATGGTATCTTTAAAAACGACATAAATTCATGAATTTAGACCCTTTTTCAGGTTTTTAAGACCTAAATACATGAATTTAGTCCATTCAAAAAGTACCATTTTTTCAAAAAATGGTATTTTTAAAAACGACATAAATTCATGAATTTGAACCCTTTTTCAGGTTATGAAGACCTAAATTCATGAATTTATGACGTTTTTAAAAATACCCAATTTTCAAATTTTTCAAAATCTCAAATTTGAGAATTACAATTTTCTCGCTTAAATCATGACCGTTCCAGGACACCGAAAAAATCAGAAAAGTTAAGAATTTCAAATTCATGAATTTTATCCATCTTTTAGGTTTTTAAAATATAACATGTGACTAATAATATTTCTTTAAAAATGGAAGAAACAAAAGTGGAAGGAACTTCAGAAATGGAAGGAACCTCAAGAATATATCCTTCGTTATCATATGAACGTAGTTCTACTTTAATGGACATTGAAAAGATTAACATTGAAAAAATGAATAAAGAAAAACACAAAGATAGAGTTAGGTATATGAAAGATAAGGAATCTCAATTATTATTAAGATTAGAGCATTATAAAAAATTAAGAAAGAGATGGACTAAAGTTAAGAATGTAACACAAGGAATTGGCATATTCTTAACAATAAGTTTAGGTGCTTTAACAATTGTTATATCTTCAGGTGTTTTAGTAATTCCAGCAGTTGCTACAGCTTTAACAGGTACTTCACTTGTTACAATGTTAGATAAATCTTTAATAACTAAGAAACGAAAATCATTAAAAACTAAACATTTACATATTAAAGAAGTCTATGATAAACTACATTACTACTTTCAAAGAGTATGTGATGATAATGTTATTACGTTAGATGAGATTGAAAAATTTGATCAAATAGCTAATGAAGTAAATCAAATATCATTTCAATCACAGACAGAAAAAGTCGATGATAAAAATAAAAATGATGGCAAAATTTCTAGTGATGGTAAAACTTTTACTGGTGGTAAAATTTCTAATGAAGAAAATGATAAAATTTTTTTAGAAGAGCTAAAAACTTTAAGCGAAAATTTAAGCAAAACTTTATTAAACAAAACTTAAAACGAGAAAACTTTAAACGAAAAGATGTCAAACAACAAAGCAATAAAAAAATAATTTGTTCAGTAAAATGTTTTTGCTGTATTCCAATGTTACCACAAAATTCAAATATTATATTTTAAAAATGGATAAAATTAGAGCTGATAATTTTAAAAGAATAAAACAATTAGAAGAGTTAATAAAACAAAGAAATATTATGAAAGAAAATCATCTTCAACATAGAATGATAAAAGCTGGTATTCAATCTGATATGTTTGAAAAAATGCAGCAAACCGAGCAAGTAAAAACTGATTTTGAGAAAACTATGAAACCATTTAAAACTCTTGAAAAAGGAAGTACAAATAATGATAAACAAATTGATATAACAGATCCAGAGCACAAAACTATATTAGATGACTATGGATTACTAGAATCAAACATTAATAAGAAATTACCAAAATCTATGCAATTTGAACATTCTATTTCATTTATAGATGGAAAAATAATACCTAGATTTTATCTCGGTCAAAAAGAAATATTTCCACAACCTTTTCGAGGTATAATTTTTTCACCAGATAAATCTCCTTTTAATTTAGATAGAAATTTTGTTAATCTTTTAAGAGGAGCAGATTTAAATAATTATGCTGTAGAAGATCTTATAAAATATAAAGCTATGTTAGATAGAGTTGGTGCAGTAAAATCTCTAAGACGTTATAAACAATTAGAAAATTTATTATCAACGGGGGTTAAAGTAGGAAAAGGTTTATCTGAAAAACAGAAAACTGAAACAACTGTATCTCTACCAGATGATCCACAAGAATTACTAAATAGATTAAATATTTTAATATCTGCAATAAAAGAAGGACATAATTCTAGTTTCAATGAAATTCATGCTATATTGAAAAGACTGTTAGAAAAGAAGATTCTAAATGAAGAGGATTATAAAAGTATAACGAACCGAATGTTCTAGGGCTTCGCCCGTAGCTGAAATATGTTGTTGTTTTTAATTTTTTTATAAAAAATATTTATTTAAAATTTTAACTAAAAAATGTGTTCAGCAGATTTAGACAAAATTAATAATCATTTAGAAAATTTAACAGAGATTTTGGGTTCATCAAAATTTAGTACGACGTTAAAAATTATAACAACTACTTCATCACACACTTGTAATTTAGAACCCATTCTACATTTGGAACAAAATAAAAATTATCAAATTGCATTGACTAGTTTCTCTACATTTAACACTATTCAAAACGTTATCAAAGATGTGAATGATCAATTTTCTACTGATAAAGGCAAAACGTGGAAAATATTAACTTTTCTTCCTGGTTCTTACGAAGTTGAATCAATATCAAATGAAATTAAGAGACATTTAGGTATACCATTTAAAGATAAGAAACAATTACATTTTGCAGTTGAACCGGCAGTTAATAAATTTTCTCTTACTTTAGACGAAAATCATCAAGTTGATTTTAATCATGATAGATCATTGTCAAAGCTATTAGGATTTAATAAACAAACCTATAGTCAAGGTTATCATTTAGGTGAGAAGATTCCAAAAATAACTGAAATAAATTCAATTGTTGTACATTGTGACATTATTGAAGGAGGATATATAAATGGTAAATTATCAAATTTACTATTCAGTTTTCCAGCTTTTACTGTACCCATTGGTTATAGATTAAATGTATTTCCACAAACATTAATATATTTTCCTATTACAAGAAAAACTATTAACAACATTAACATTAGAATCACTGATGAGAAAGGACAAGAAATAAATTTTGGAGGTGAAGAGATTATGATAGATCTTTTGGTTCGAGAGGTATAAACTCCTACGCGAAGCTAGAGAAGTTTAATTTTCTTCTTCTTCTTTAGAAACAAAAAAAATAAAAATAAAATTTTTTTATTAAAAAATGAGTGAATTACCTCCATTTAATAAAAAAAACTTAAATTTAATCATCATCCAAATTTATCTAATAAAGTTTTGTCAGTTATTTGTGGAAGATCAGGTTGTGGAAAAACGTATCTATTATTTAAAATTTTAACGACTCCAAATTTTTTGGATTATAACAATCTTATAATTTATACAACAACAGCAGAACAACCCGTCTATCAATTTTTAAAATATGGATTTGAAAATAATCTTAAAAAACAGCAATTGCTTCATTATTCAAAGAGTATGAAAAATCTGAAGATGAAGAAGAAATAAGTTCGTGGTGTGAAGAAGCAACAAAAAATAATCAGTTAGTAGAATCTAATAAAAATAAGCATATAAAGATACAATTAATAGATGATAGTGGTAATATGCAAGATCCTAGTAAACTAGATAAAAGAATGAAACATTGTGTAATTTTTGATGATTGTGTTAATGATAGAAATCAGTCAGTTCAGAGAAATTATTTCACAAGAGGTAGACATAATAACTGTAGTGTATTTTATTTAACACAAAGTATGTATTCATTAGACGGAAGTGTTATTAGAAAGAATGCAAATATATTTATACTATTTGAAATAAATGCAAGAAACTTAAGTGATTTGTTAAGAGATTTATGTGTAAGAAGTAAAGATGAATTTAAACAATCGTGTAACAATGCTTGGTCAAAAGATTATGGATTTATCACAATTAATATTGATAAAAAAATTCATGATAGAGTTATAGAACATTTGTTTACCGAGTGATAAAAAATATACAAATATAGTGCAATAATATTTTTTATTTTTATTTTATGTATATATCAAATTTGACTATCTTAGAAATTAGAAAATTAAAAAGGTGAAGTAGTTATTCCATCAGGTAAAATTTTTTCTTTTATCATCAAATGGATCTAATGCTAATTTATGTTCTTCTTTTAAATACATTTTATGTTTCTTTGAATTAAGTCTATAATTACATGCTGTTTTTATTTCATTATTAAATAATACATTTTTATAATCTTGAAATGTTATTTGATTAGCCACTGATGCCTTTGAAATTCCTTTTAATGTTTTATGTGTTTTAATATTATTAGTTGTATCATAACAGTAACATTTAGATTTTAAAAATATAGCTTCTGTTATGAAATCTTCATTTCCTTCTAATTCATCTTTTACTTTACATAAATCAGAAGGATGAATGATATCTTTTATTTTATCTATTTCTTCATTAAGTGAAGAATTATACGGTATTGTTAATTCTAAGAAAACAGAATCGGTATCTGTAAAGTGTAATTTATAGTTTTGGCCATAAGCAGGTGCTAAATAATCATATATAAATTTATACATAAATAGTTTAGCTAATTCTAATATAGTGAATCCAATGAAATTAAACTTATCATGTTTTACGCTAATTCGACGTAAATGTACAGCACATAGTTCATCACTAAATCTAGTAGTTCTTTTATATGTAGGTTTCCTTGTTAAATTTTGAAACCTATATTTATCATAAACTATTTCAATATTTTGTCTATTACGCACATTTTCTAAAGTCTTACCATAAAATGCATTATTCATTAATTTGAAGAACACGTTTCCAAAATCATCTTTATTTCTTTTAGCTATTTTACGTTTTTCAATATTGAACTCTATATAATTTTTTAACCACCTAGATTTTTGATAAAATAGTTTTCGATGTATTTTGGTGAGAATCATTCCATGATCTAAATACCAATCTAGCATTCTTTCTTCAACAACATACTTTCCTTTATTGCTTTGTGTTAACATAAGTTTTTTTGTTGGTCTGTATTTCTTAGGAATTAAAGATTTTTGATAATCTGAAAAATCTTCTATATTAGGAATTTTGTTTTCGGGACAGAAAGGAAAATATTTTGTTTTATCTTTTATTTCATCAGGGTATACTAAATCAACTTCATATATATAACCATGATTATAATTTCCATCATATTTTTTTTGATAATCTAGAATATTACACCATGACATTTCACCTGTTGGTAATTCTTGTATCATGCAAGAAGAATATAAGCTATTAAAATCATAATATAACAAATAGTTTTCTCTCATGAATTCATCAATTGCATTTTCACGTTCTACTCCTTCTCGTTTCGTTCGCAAAATTTCTAATATTTTTTCTTTTTCTTCTGGAGATAAAGGTTTCATTATTCCATAATCATCAGGATTTACTTTCTTATTATAACATTTAACATATCTATTACCTAAAACTGATGAAACTCCACCTCTAATTCCAGATTCAAAAAATAATAATTTATCATATGTATTTTCTTTATAATGTTTAAGTTTAACATTTGTATGTTTTAATCCTGCTAACCATGTTAAACCTGGTGTAGAATAACAATAACATGGATCTATTCCGTAATATCCTAAACACATGTCACGAAAGTTTTCAAAAAGATCAGCAAGGATTAATACATCTATCTGTAGATATTTCATTGTATAATCATACATTGTTTTACAATTTAACTCTCTCCAATTCTTTTCAGCTTCTGCATAGTCTTCTTCAGATAATTGTGATTGTTTTAATGTTGATTTAAATTTATTTATTGGAGGAAGTTGTTTTTCTTCCATAATTTTATTCACAGAATTAAAATCAGTCTTCGACTGTGAACCACAGGTTTTATCTCCAGTTATATCAGTCTTCGACTGTGAACCACAGGTTAAATATTCATACGGAAATATGCCTTTTAAAGGTTTTAAATTATATTTATTTAATATTTTACATTGTTCAGGTTTCAAAGTTTTTCCCATAACATCTAATGAATAAGGAGTAAAAAATCTAAATGCTTCTAAAATTCTAATACAACCTAATTGCATTGAAAAATATTCTTCTTCTGTTTTACATAGTACATTTATTTGTTGTTGTTGTAATTTTTCAGATGAAAATAAATCTTTCATTACTAGATGGAAATCATATTTAGAACCATTATAGAAATATAGAGGAACAAAGTTATATTTAAATTTATTAGCATTAAGATTACAAGAATTATGTGCTGCACCTCTATATAATCCATTTAGATGATCATGATCTTTTACCTTATCAATATATCTACCTCTGCCATTTTTATAATTTTTTGTAAATTCTTTTCCACAGTAATAACATTTTGTTTCATTAATAAAATTTAATTTTTCTTTTTCTGTTAATGGCATCATTGGAATATTTGTTTCAAGCAATTGTGAAAAACGTCCTTGTAATTCTTCTACTTTCTTTGTAAACATTTCTGAACTATCTTCACCATAGTATTGATAATATTCTGATTTAAATAATTCAGGATAATTTGAATGAATGTACATTCCCCAACATAATGGTTTTTGTTCAAATAAATATTTTTCTTTACTTTGTTCAGCTACACTTTTTCCAGAATTACAAACCGAAGGTTCTAGGGCTTGGCCCGTACCATTTTCAGAATCGGGTGAAGCCCTGCAACTTTCCGTTCGATTTTGTATCATGTTAACATTATATGCTTCAAAATCACAATAAATAGTAAAGGGTACTTTATTTTTAAAATACCATTTATTATATTCTAAATAATCATCTTTAGGAAAAGTATTTTCAACTGCTTCGTTTTGTTGACAATTCTCCAAATGTCTATTCATTTCTTCTAAAGTTCTAAAACTTGTCATACATTGAAGACAAGGAAAATTTTGATTATCTGAAGTTTTTGTAAATATAGAAACATCTTTACACAATATAAAATGACCCTGATAATATAATATATTCGCTTGTGCTGGTTGTTTTGTTTGTTTTAATTTTTCAAATTTATCTTTATATATTTCATGTGTTAAATCAATTTGTCTTTGTAAATCTTTTTCAGACTGTTGATAATTTTGATTTAATATTTGTAACTGATAACTATATTCTTTATTATATTGTTCTTTATATTGTTGTAGACATTTTTTTAAACATTCATTTATTTTTTGTTTGGTTTCATTTTCTTCATTATTTTCTTCATTTAATTTTTGAATTATTTCTATCTTATTTTGATATTTATGACCATATTCTTGTACTAATATTTTTGTTTGTTGTTGATAATCTGTTTTACATTTTTGTAAAATTTCATTTAAATTTTGTAATTTTTGTTGATATTCTAAAGATAAAGATAAATAATCGGTATCATAATCATAATTATAATTACGTCCTTTATAATTATTATGATTAATCATTATTGGTGATAGTGTTTTAACAATTTGAAATTTTTCAGTACATATTATATTTCCTTGGTAAAAAATATTATGATGCATGTAATTTCCTCTATCATTATATACTATTTCTGATTGACATAAATTTTTATTATTCAAATAAAATTTTTTTGAATCTGAGTAAAGTGGAGTAATTTTACCAATAGAAACATAATTCACATTTAATTCAAAAACATTTACTTCAATTAAATTTTTATTCTTTTTTTGAAACTTTAGTAACCTATTATAATCATATGGAAATTCATCTAAGCCATCAGAAAGATCAAATTCACTTATGTATTCTTCTTTATTGTAATGACTTAGTCTTTCTATATGATATTCTGCAGGATGTAAATGTGCTACAATACTCCACAGAAAACAATAATCATCTTCATTTTTTATGTTGATTATTTGTGGTGAACTGAAAGGCAAAGGAACATAACTACCACCAGTATTATTTTTATATTTATCAATTACTATTTTCTTAGATAGTATTTTAACAAATCTCCAATCAGATTCACGTAACTGGGCTTCAATTATACAATTTTCTAATTTAAGTATCATCGATTCAAATATGGGTTGTATATCATTTACATTATGAATTTCTTGTGAATTTGTAAAATGTTCTTGTATTATTTCTTCAGGAATTCCATCAGGTCCATTTTTTGTATAAAGTACTTCTACATTCATATAACATTTGAAAGATTTCTTAAATATATTATAAAAGTTTGTTAATACATTATAAAAAGTTTCATCGGTTTCATTATGTTCAACAGACTGATTAAATAAATATTTTATATCTGTTAATGGCGAAGCCCTAGAACCTTCGGTTCGTTCCGCTTCATCGGTTCGTTCAGCTTCATCAAATTCATCAGTATCGCTAAATAAATATCTTCCATCTGGTAGGGTCTCATCTTCACTATTAAAAACTTTTTTATATTCCGAATGTGAATAATCATCAAACATTTTTTTAACTTTTATATCAGTAGGCAATGTTTCTAGATAGTTTTTATAACTATTTAATTTTAATATATTTCCTTCATCAACTCGTTCTACATTTTGTAAATGCAATTTACTATTTAAATGAGATTGATAACTTCTTTTTGTTTGCAACCTTTTTTTACATAATTTACAATAAAACTTGGTATTTTCCATTTTTTTATTTTTTAAAGAAAAAATTTGTGTTTTAATTTTAGATATAAACATTCTAATATCAAGGACTTGAGTGTTATTTTATATCATTATATATTTCACGTTCTTTAGTTATTTTTTTCTTTATCACATTAAGTTTTATCATATTAAGTTTTTTCATATTAAGTTTCATCATATAACGTTTTATCAAAAGATAATTTATATTTATTTTCACTAACTATTGATTCTTCATCATCATCATCAATTGATTCTTCATCATCATCATAAATTGATTCTTCAACATCATAAATTACACTTTTTGGTATAGGATGCCATTCCCTGATAGGATACCATTCTCTTATTGGAATATCTAACTGTAAATTACATTTTTTATCTGATAATAATATAATAGAGAAAAATATTGGTCTTTGATCTCTTTTGGAAAATTTAATAACACCACCATAATCTGAATCACTTTTAGTTTTTATTAAAGATGATAAAATTTTAAATTGATCAGATGTAAATCCGAATTTAAATTTTGTAGACCCGACACATAGTTGTCTAACAGTATCTTCAACTATACCATCATTATTATTTTCAATTGTAAGAAAATGAAATTTAGATAAATTTTGATTATATGTAGTATTAATATCATGTACATCAGTATGAGATATAAATTTTTCTCCACTTAAATTTTTGTAATTACTAATACTTTTATAATCTTTCTTACCATTTACACCATTTTCAGATGTTTCAGAATCATCTTTTATATTATCATCATCTATATTATTATCATTATTATTATAAGATTCTTTAAGATCGGGAAAAGCCCTAGAACCTTCGGTTCGTTTATTATGATTATGATTATGGACATTGTTAATAGTATAAGGTGTAGTCCACATATAAATTTTCTCTTGTTGAGCTAAGCCATTTATGTAAGATTTTAACAAATTAATATTTAAGTTTGAATATAATCCTATATATGTATCATCATCATATCTTTGGGGCATTTCTAATGTTTCTTGTTTATAAATTGTATCTCTATAATATACTTGACATAATAAGTCTTCGTTATGTTTTTTACTCTCGATATGAATGTTATATTGATTTTGTTCATCAACAAATAATCTAATTTTTTCTTTCGAAAAAGATTTTAATTTTTTAACTAATTCTTTAATATTGATATAATTGATCATTTTATTTTCTATCCACTCAGTATTACTAATCGGTAAAACTGCTCTAATGAATCCGTAAACATTATTATGTCCTATTATAACCATATTTTCTTTATTTAATTCCACATAAGCTACATCATTATATTTACTAACAATCTCCATAAATTTAATAAATGGATCACCTGGAAATAAACAATAATTAGTTTCTATAGAAGGTAAACCTTTAGTCTGTTCTCTAAATATTTCGGCTTGTAATTGAAATAAAATATTAACATCTATACATGGATTTGTAATAGTATTATTATTATTATTATTATTATCAAATCCCGTTGATCTCGTCGAATAAGAAGAACAGGATGATGCGGGCGAATATAATTTTTTTAAATTTGGGGTTTCCATTTTTTTATTTTTATTAGAAAAAATTTTATTTTTTTATTATTAAAAAATGATGTTACCAAATGTTGGTGGAGGTGCATATATCCCGAATAATCGTGAATTAGAAATAGAGATAGAAAATTATATCATGAAAACTGGAGACGTTTTATCTGGTCCATTGCATCTTTCTATTCTTCCGCAACAAAATACAGAGTTAACAAATAAACAATATGTTGATACACAAATCAATGACTTAAAGGAAAAATATATAAACGATGTTTTGGTTCCACTGATGAATGAATCAAAGTTGCTTAAACTTAATGACAAATCATTAAACGAAAAATTATTAAAACTTGATAAAAAGGATAGAGAGCTAGAAGCAGATATAGCAAAACTTTTTAAAAAGATTTCAGAACAATCAAAAATTTTAATATTACTTTCTATAAATTTAAAATCTGCAGTCATTAAAAATAAACATCAGATAAAAATTTTAAAAGAACAATTAGAAGATGAAATAGAAAAACTACCTGAAAGAATTAAAAAAAATTTAAAGCAGTTACAAACTACATTCCAAAAAAGTGTTGATGAATTAAGTTCTAAAATTACTCAACAAATGAAAAAGATGAATAGAATAATAAATGAAGTAAACTCACTTAATCAAAAAGTTGATAAAATGAAAACTCTTAAAATCAAGTTAGAAAATGAATTAAAGAAAAATTTACAAGAAAACTCTAAAGAAAATAAAGAACAGTTAGATGCTGTTAAAAGACAATTAGATGTTCGTAAAATTAAGTTAAATGCACTTAAAACGGCGTTGAAGATGAATCAGGAGAAAATGCAAGTTAATAGAAAAGAAATTAAAATACATCACACGCTGCTTGACGCAATAGATAAAGTGCAACAGTCAATTAATAAAGTTATCTCGAAGTTGTTGTCCATTCACAAACGCAAATCTTAGCGTAAATATTAAACGGACCAAAGGTCCTCTGGTTACTAACCAATCGGAGCGAAGCTCCTCGAGGCTTTAGCCGATCGGACCAAAGGTCCTCAGGTTACTAACCAATCGTAAATATTTTTTCCAAAAGTCAAATTTAATCCTAAAAAATGCCTATAATTTATAAACACAATCTTAAACATTTTGCTTCAAATCAAAAAATTGCTCATGAACCATCTATGAAATCTGTTTACCATTATAACAATGTAGAAACAATTCAAAAAGAAGGAGATGGTATATTTTCTGGTATTGGAAGTATCGTTAACTTGATAAAATATAATAAAGATTTGATTACATCTGCTGCAAAAGGAGCAGCTGCTATAGGTAGTACAGCTAGTGCCATATCAAATGCTGTTAAGTCTCAAAACGAATTAAAACAACTAGAAACTATTCGTAAACTTAGGAATGATTCCGAAGAACTAAAAAAATTAAAATACTTTCAGATGAAACAAAAAACAAAATTGCTAACATAGCTGTGGGGGGTGAAACCTTGAGGAGCGGAGCTCCGTCTGATAGAAAACATAATGAAAATAAAAATAATAAAAAAGCAATTGAAGAAATAAGAGGTAATGGCGTGAGCAGCAACCTTCGGTTTAACCAGCAAAGCTGTAGCGGAGCTGGTCTAGCAAAATTCTAAAATTATATTTTAATAAAATTTTTCTGTGTGTGTGAAAAAACAAAAAGTCAAATTATTTTTTATAAAAATGTCTTCGCTTATCGAAAATAAATTTAGATTAGACGATCCTCCGTTCGTCAGTTACAATCAAAAAAAGAATGACTATATAAGAATTGCTATGAATCCCGGATCTTCCAGTAGAGTAAATACTGGTGGTGATTTAATTTTTGAAGTTGATAATCAGCAGAGTTATATATATCTACCTGATTCATTTTTACACTGTGAATATTCTTTGTATAGTGATGCCAATTTTACAACACCACTACCAGAAACCGATAATATTGCACTAGAGAATAATTTTTTCCTAGATTATTTACACAAATGCGTTTAGATGTTGCAACTCAAAATATAGAAACAATAAGTGATTCTCCAGGTGTAATTGATACAATGCTTAGATTTGTAATAATTGGTGAAAATAATAAAAAGTATGAAATCGAAGGTTGGTTTCCTGATACTAATGATGGTATAATTGTTGATGATTTAACTCACGCTGGAACAGATGCAGCAGGAATTGCGAAAGATGTAGAAAATATTGCAAAACATTTAAATAAAACAAATAATGATGCATATAAAGAAAGACGTGAATTTAACAAAAAAAGTAAACAGACAGTTAATTGGTCATTGTCTCCCTTATTCGGATATTTAGATTATGACAAAATATCATATCAATTAAAATTTAAATTAATAATTCATCGTACAGCAAATAATGAATTAATCTTTTTTGGTAAGACTGGAAAAAAAGCATATTTAAAAATTGATAGACTTGAATGGTGGATTAAGCATATTACTCCTAGTTTAGAGATTGAAACAGCTATTGCAAAAAGATTAAATACTAACAAACCAATTCCAGTAAATTTTCTAAAGCGTACTGCTAGTTCAGTAACTTTTTCCGAACAAAGATTTAACTGGCATTTTACTAGAACTGCGAACACACCAAGATATTTATTACTAACTTTTCAAAGAAATAATTCTCCAAGTTTTGATAAGAACAATAATCTCTTCCATATTAATACAATTCGAAGTTTACAAGTTTCATTAAATCAAACCCGATATCTAATTGATCCATTAAGATTCGATGATACCAATAATCAATTTATGGAAGGATATGATTCTTATCGAAATCTTTGTATAGAATTTGGAGTTGAACCACAATTAACTCCTGGAGATTGGAGACATTTATATCCAATTTTCTGTTTCGATTTAAGTGCGCAATCAGAAGATATTATCAAGACTGGTTGTGATGTAACAATTAATATTGAAAAGAAAGATTCCACAACTTCATTGATAGCTTATGGTTTATTGCTAGAAGATGTAAAATATTCTATTGAAATTCTTAATGGAAAGATGGTAAGGATAAGTTAATTAAAATTTTTTCATAACTAGAATAGATTAAAAATTCTTAACTTAAAATTTTTCATAACTAGAATAGATTAAAATTTTTTGGTAACTTAAAATTTTTTGGTAACTTGAAATTTTTTTAATAACTAGAATAGATTAAAATTTTTTGGTAACTTGAAATTTTTTCATAACTAGAATAGATTAAAATTTTTCCTAACTTAAAATTTTTTTATTAAAAATGTCGCAAGCGAAAAGTAATAATAATAAAACTGTTGAATTAAAATTACGTAATATTGTTGACAAAAATACCCCTAAAACTATTACGATTAATAAAAAAAAGTATTACATAAGTAAACCAATGATGGAGAATATTCAATTAGAAGAAGAAAAGAATGGTGGGATTCTCCCATTAATTCCACTAATAATAGGTGGCATAGCAGCAGCAGGAAGTGTTGCAGGTGGGACAGCTGGTATTGTCCAAGCAGTAAATAAAAATAAATCAGAGAAGGCAGCATTAGAAGAACAAAAACGTCATAATAGAGAGTTAGAGAAAGTTGCTAGGGGTGAAGGAGTAGTAGATAATTTTATTAGTAAATTATAATTAGTTGATGAAGGAAAACGAGTTCTTAAAAATATTCTCCACAATGTTGATGATTTAATTGAAATTAAAGAAACTAAAGATGGTTCTGGAATATATGTAAGTCCTAGTATGATTCGGTAATAACCTCAGAACCTTTGGTTCTATTAGGTAAAACATTTATTTTATCTTTTTAATTTTTTTTATCTTTTAAAATGAATTCTACAAATTCCGAAAATTTAATTAAATTAAAAATTTCTAATTTAGATTTATTGAATTATCTATTAAACAAAAATGAAAACTCAAATTGTAAAATTTATGAAGGTAACGACGACAAACAAAGTTTGGCTACTACCTACGGTGATGACATACAAAAGACATTAGAAAACTTTCCTGGATTTATTTGGAGTAAATATTCGAAAGAGAAACATCTTCCTGGTCATTCATATACTGGTCCAGGAACTCGATTAGATATAAGACTAGATGAGAATAATAATCCGAAACCAGGTGAAGAACCGATAAATAGAGTAGATGCCGCAGCTTACAGGCATGATTTAGCTTATCGAAATCATGATCTAAGTTCTCGACATGCAGCTGATAAGAAGATGATTCAAGAATTAGATAGTATTCAAAATCCTACATTTAGAGAAAAAATTGAAAGAATGTTTGTTAAGAAAGCTTTACAAGCTAAAATATTATTCGGTCAGGGTTTAAATGAAACGACAGCTAAGCTGTCTGAGAGCAACGCTCGAACCTACGCGTCTGAAATGTCGAATGACCCAAGCCGCTACGCGTCCGAAATCCACAAGGAATACAGAAGGCCTAAATATCTATTGAAAGTAAAAGTATTTAATAAAGATGATATTTGGAGTTCTGATCTTATTCATATGCCGAATGAAAGGGACTACAAATACGCATTGACCGTTATAGATTTATATACACGATACGCTTGGGTAAAGCCTTTAAAAAACAAAAGTGGTCTATCAGTTAAATATGCGTTTGAAGAAATCTTTAAAGAAAGTAAGAGAAAGCCAAAAAAATTGTTTGTTGATAAAGGGTCGGAATTTTATAACCGAAACGTTCAGCCACTATTTGAAACAGACGAAAGTCATCGCCAAGGCTCAGTTTATTCAACTGAAAATGCAGGGAAGGCTGTAGTGATAGAAAGATTCAATCGGACGTTAAAGAATAAATTATTCAAGAAATTTACTGAGCAAAGAAATCAGAAATGGTTAAAAATATTACCAGGAATTGTAGATGAGTACAATAATAAAGTTCATTCAGGTATTGAAGAAACCCCAAAGAATGCTTCTGACGACCCTGATTTAATACGAAAGAAAATATTCGAAAATAATTATTCGAATGAGAGTAATCCGAATTTGCAGAAACTTAAGCCGAAATTTAAAATTGGAGATAGAGTTAGAATATTTAAATATAAGAATAAATTTGAAAAAGGCTTCGTCGGATACTGGACGAAAGAGATATTTGAAATTTGTAAAATAAATCAAAGTTATCCGATTACTTACGAAATCAAAGATTTAGATAATGAGGATATCAGAGGCCGATTTTATCAAAATGAATTACAACGAAGTGATTTTTAATTATCATTATTATTATTATTGTAACTAACGTTTCGGGAATGAAATTCCCTTGTTAGGCGTAGCCATAGAACCTACGGTTCGTTCAATTCTAACATAATATCAAGAAATGGCACTCCTTCTTGCAATTTAAATAAAACATAAAGACATTATTGACCACAATAAGTTGTTCCCGGTTTTTGAATTTGAAATGTATTATAAATTCCATTGCCAAGTATTTTTCTTACTTCCTTCGTAGGTGGAAGCCCGTATGAGTCAAAATAATAATTATCTCCGTTTTTACTAAAGATACCTGCTGACCAATGTACACCTTTTTCATCTGACGTATGAAGATTTGTTATGAAATTTACAGTTTGAACTTTGTTCCGGGAACTGAAGGTTCCTGTTGGTCTATTTTTTAGGAATTGTAATTCGTCTCTCATTAGAACATGAAAATTCTTTATTCCTAATCGATTAACGATTTTCTTTAGGTCGAAATTCGTTGTCGTTTGTGTTCCATATAATTTCAAAAACTCATTTATGTTGCTCATTTTATAATAAAAAAATTTCTTAAGAAACCCCTAGAAGTCAGAAGGGAGGGGGTATTGATTTAAAACTGTTCTCTAATGATGTCTTTCCTTATTACTTGGGGGGGTATTGATTTAAAACTGTTTCCTAATGATGACTTTCCTTACTACTTGGGGGGGTATTGATTTAAAACTGATCCACAATGATGTCTTTCTTTACTACTTATTCAATTTTGAAATGATTTAATTTAATCTAAATTTAAACATTACATTGTTGCATTGTATTAGTAGAGTTAGTGTTTCGCACATCTTTTATCAATAGTAATTCATTACTCATCAATATGTGAAAATTCTTTATTCCCAATTGCTTAGCAATCTCATTTAAATCGAAATTCGTAGTTTGTTTGCCGTATATTTTTTGGAAGTCTTTGATGTTTCTCATTTTTATAGAAGATAAAATGTTTCTATTATATTCCCGTAAATGAGAAATTAAAAACAACACATGGATATTTCAATTTGGTTACATCCACTTTGCATACATTCAATTTGGATACATTGAAATACATGTAAATTTGTCCACGCTGTGGACGCGTTCTAATTGGTTGAAACACTCTATTGCATTTACATGTGCAAGAGGAAATAACATTGCATATAAAACAGGAAATAACATTGCATATAAAACAGGAAATAGCATTGCATATAAAACCGACAGATACAAGTTTTCTAAACAATAGGATTTCTGTCCACAAGTGGACAAGGTTTCATTGGTTGAAACACTCTATTGTATTTACATGTGCAAGAGGAAATAACATTGCATATAAAACAGAGGGGTTTCAAGAATGATAAATTTTCTTCACAGCGCGTCTAATGTTAACGCGTTGATTTTTGATTAGTTGAATGGCGCAGTATTTTAGCTGAATGGCGCACCATTATTCAAGAGAATATAATGGAATGGCATAGGTCTAACATTGAAAATAAAGTGTCTTGCGGCCGTATCGCAATAACAATAGCGGAGTTTAACATCCAAATTCCATTGAATATGTGAGCGCTGTATTGACGCTAAATGACGCACCATTGTTTGGGAGAAGAATGGAATCATTTGGAATGACACATAATTGCTTTACACAATGAAGTCAATCTTCCGTTAACATTAGGTCGTGACTTTTAAAGTACAAGAGAAACAGACACCCAACAAAGCGTAGGAAATTTGTCTGCTAATTTACCTAATTTCATAACAAATGAAACTTCGGTGCGTGAATAATTGATATGATTTTGCTTCAAGAGACTATAAAAATAAGACTTGTCATTATCACAAACAGAGAACAGATAGTGCTTACCGATAAAAATTTTACACATAACACTGAGTGAATTGTTTCTTTTTTCATGCAACAAGAATTTGTGTAAGTTTACAATTGTATTATTCTCTCCACCATTTGGCTCTATGAAATCACTCAAAGTATCTGTAAATTCATGCCTCTCAAAATATATTCCTCTTGAATTCCTCCCGTAATTTTTTCATCCTCCCTGGCAACGATTGTTTTCTTCTATCTTCAAATTGATCTTGTCTCATTTTGAGAAATATATGACGAGAGCGTTTTGACACAACCTTCACTGACAAGAAACACTGTTAAATTAAAAAAGTCTTCAGCACAATTGTTTGAAATAGCCATATCGATTATTGTTGTTGTGTATTATTTCACGGCATTGCAGCCGGAGTAGGATTTGCTGGTTATATATTCCACGTCTTACAAATGTCTAAGTGGGTGTAGCAGCTGTTTGTTCTTTCACACATTGTTTCCTTTCAAATGTTTGAGTTGGAGGACACAGCTCCTTACACTGAAATGCATTTTATTCATAAATCCGAGAAGCAGATGTTCTCTACAATTGAATGACAATTGTAAAAGTACCTAAACTTATTGTTAAGAATATGTCAATTACTTCAAATATTATTAGTCACATGATATATTTTAAAAACCTGAAAAATGGATTTAAAAGACGTTTTTAAAAATACCAATTTTCGGTGTCCTGCAACGGTCATGATTTTGGCGGGGGTGAAAATTGTAATTCTCAAATTTTGAGATTCTTAATTTTTATGATTTTTTCGGTGTCCTGCAACGGTCATGATTTAAGCGAGAAAATTGTAATTCTCAAATTTGAGATTTTGAAACATTTGAAAATTGGGTATTTTTAAAAACGCCCAAATTTGTGAATTTAGGTCTTCATAACCTGAAAGAGGGTTCAAATTCATGAATTTATGTCGTTTTTAAAAAGTACCATTTTTGAAGAAATGGTACTTTTTGAATGGACTAAATTCATGTATTTAGGTCTTAAAAACCTGAAAAAGGGTCTAAATTCATGAATTTATGTCGTTTTTAAAGATACTATTTTTTTGAATTTTATGGTGCCCTGGAACGGTCTTTTGCCCAGTACATTTGTTTGTTCTTTAAATATTTCAGCTTGTAATCCGAACAAAATATTAACATCTATACATGGATTATTAATATTATCAAAAAATTTATTTTCAAATCCCGATAATCTCGTCGAATAAGAAGAACAGGATGATAAGGGCGAATATAATTTATCTAAATTTGCTTTTTCCATTTTTATTTTTATTTGATAAAAATTACTTTTTTATTGTTAAAAAATGATGTTACCAAATGTTGGTGGAGGTGCATATATCCCGAATAATCGTGAATCAGAAATAGAGATAGAAAATTATATCATGAAAACTGGAGACGTTTTATCTGGTCCATTGCATCTTCCTATTCTTCCGCAACAAAATACAGAGTTAACAAATAAACAATATGCTGATACACAAATCAATGACTTAAAAGAAAAATATATAAACGATGTTTTGGTTCCACTGATGAATGAATCAAAGTTGCTTAAACTTAATGACAAATCATTAAACGAAAAATTATTAAAACTTGATAAAAAGGATAGAGAGCTAGAAGCAGATATAGCAAAACTTTTTAAAAAGATTTCAGAACAATCAAAAATTTTAATATTACTTTCTATAAATTTAAAATCTGCAGTCATTAAAAATAAACATCAGATACAACTATTGAAAGAACAATTAGAAGATGAAATATAAAAACTTCCTTAAAGAATTTTTAAGAATTTAAATAAGTTACAAGCTCCATTCCAAAAAAGTGTTGATGGATTTAGTTCTAAAATTACTCAACAAATGAAAAAGATGAATAGAATAATAAATGAAGTAAACTCACTTAACCCTTTAAACCCCACAAGTAACTGAGAGATAATTTTCTACTTTTTATAGCATAATTCTTGTTGCTTTTGGTCAATAGAAAGATATCTATATCATCATTGCATAATTAATTTATATAATGCCCACACCAGACTGGGACACCGGTGTCCCTCTGGGGCTCAAGTGAAGAAATATTATTAAATTTGAACAAATTTATTTGCAATCTCTGTTGATGACAAAGCAACATATAGTTACCAAGCTAAATAATAACTTTTGGAAAACACTAATAACGTCTTTTACGAATGGATATCGAGAAAACAGTTTCTTTCTTTCAAGAGACACAACGACACATCACAAGAAGTGCACTTTACGAAAGTGCGTTGTTCAATTGACTGTTTTGAACATTGAACACAGCGGCGTCTCGCATTGTTAAACGTGGGCAAATGCACTGCTTGACTTACATTGCTTGGTCTTCTTTTAATGAGAATATTGCTGCGAATTTGAGGAAAATTTCTCTTTCGAGACGAGAAATTTCTTGTGAGGCCATCAGAAATCGCCTCCTTGAACTGTAATAATGTCAGTTGTCTTGGGAATCGTTGATTGTATATCAAGTTTGATATGGTGCATCGGATTGACAAGTTCCTCTTTCGATCGATGGTCCCCTGCATTTCCATTTGAATTCACGCATCACATTCTCGCTCTCGATATTTTCTACATTTTCCTGTACATGTATGACAGCTTCTAATCCTCTTTCCAGTGCATGATCAGTAGGCCTATTTGATCCTTCTATTTCTGATGTTGTCGGATTGTCGCTGGTGGCAAATTCGGTGTCACTATCATTCATGATGTTGTCAATATTGTCTTCATCCTCGCTATCCACTCTGTCAAGGATAGCATAAATCTCATCACTGGACAGCTTGTCTATACTGTAGATGATCTTCTTTGAACGAGGCATTGCGAGTAATGAATTTCGGAAACGAAATCCTGATATAATGAAAGCTGTGATATACCGTACATGTAATTGGTTGTTAGATGAGTATCTAAGCTGTCTTCTCTGATATTCCCAGATATCTATTTTTAACCTACCACGCCATACGCTTGACAGCTACAAACATAGATAATAAGAATAATATATACTTGTTGGGGAGATCGTGGACTTCCCTAAAGTCACTATCTCACGTTGACTATAGCGTGACGACTGAGATAGGGAAATCCATTCATCTGCGTGGCAGAAAATGTTGATTGTCATTGCTGGGATTCCCAGGTAACTATTTATGCCAGCAGAAACATCATCGCAACTTAGTCAACATTTTCCCTAAGAATCACTTGCGCCCCAGAGGGACACTGGTGTCCCATTCGATAAAATCGTCTATTTTTTACACTATATCAGATTCTTCATTGAACCAATTACGTCTATTACATAATTTTGATCAAATATAAAAAATGTAACTGAGATAAAATGTTCCAACATGTTATGACCTGACGCCGTCACTGTTGTAAGATCATCAATGTACCAAAGTGAAACATCACTTTTTAACAGTAAAATATGTTGTACAAAAATGTGAGAAATGTCAGTTATACTCGAATATTTCTGTCATCCGTATTCAGTTATTAAGTTATATGACATTAAAAATCTATCCTAAGATGTATTTTAAACACTATCGTCTTCATTAACTGCGGGACACGGGTGTCCCCTGGGGCTTAAAGGGTTAATCAAAAAGTTGATATAATGAAAACTCTTAAAATCAAGTTAGAAAATGAATTAAAGAAAAATTTACAAGATAACTCTAAAGGAAATAAAGAACAGTTAGATGCTGTTAAAAATCAGTTAGATGTTCTTAAAGTTCAATTGAATGCTCTTAAAACGGCGTTGAAGATTAATCAGCAGAAAATGCAAGTTAACAGAAAAGAAATTAAAATACATCACACGCTACTTGACGCAATAGATAAAATGCAACAGAAAATTAATAAAGTTATCATGCGGTTGTTGTCCATTCACACACGTAAATCTTAACGTAAATATTTTTCCAAAAGTCAAATTTAATCCTAAAAAATGCCTATAATTTATAAACGCAATCTTAAACATTTTGCTTCAAATCAAAAAAATAGCACATGACCCATCTATGAAATCTGTTTACCATTATAACAGTGTAGAAACTGTTCAAAAAGAAGGAGATGGCATCTTTTCTGGTATTGAAAGTATCGTTAACTTGATAAAAAATAATAAAGATTTGATTACATTTGCTGCAAAAGGAGCAGCTGCTATAGGTAGTACAGCTAGTGCCATATCAAATGCTGTTAAGTCACAAAACGAATTAAAACAACTAGAAACTATTCGTAAACTTAAGAATGATTCTGAAGAACTAAAAAAATTAAAAAAACTTTCAGAGGAAACAAAAAACAAAATTGCTAACATAGCTGTGGGGTCTGAGGGTAAACATGAGAAGAAATCAGGCGTAGCCATAGAACCCACGTTTCGTTCAATTGAAGAAATAAGAGTTAATGGTGTGAACAGCGGAGCTGGTTTAGCAAAATTCTAAAATTAAATTTTAGTAAAATTTTTTTGTAAAATTTTTTTAGTAAATTTTTTTAGAAATTTTTTTTTAGTTTAATTGTTTTAGTAAAATTTTTTAGTATAATTTTTTCTGTGTGTGAGAAAAAACGTAAAAATCAAATTATTTTTTATAAAAATGTCTTCTCTTATCGAAAATAAATTTAAATTAGACGATCCTCCGTTCGTCAGTTACAATCAAAAAAAGAATGACTATATAAGAATTGCTATGAATACCGGATCTTCTAGTAGAGTGAATACTGGAGGTGATTTAATTTTTGAATTTGATAATCAGCAAAGCTATTTATATTTACCTGATTCCATTTTACACTGTGAATATTCTTTATATAGTGATGCCAATTTTACCATACCATTACCAGATAGCGATAATATTGCATTAGAGAACAATTTTTTCCTAGATTATTTACACAAATGCGTTTAGATGTTGCAACTCAAAATATAGAAACAATAAGTGATTCTCCAGGTGTAATTGATACAATGCTTAGATTTGTAACAATTGGTGAAAATAATAGAAAGTATGAAATCGAAGGTTGGTTTCCTGATACTAATGATGGTATAATTGTTGATGATTTAACTCACGCTGGAACAGATGCCGCAGGAATTGCGAAAGGTGTAGAAAATATTGCAAATCATTTAAATAAAACAAACAATAGTGCATGTAAAGAAAGACGTGAGTTTAACAAGAAAAGTAAACAGACAGTTAATTGGTCATTGTCTCCATTATTCGGATATTTAGATTATGATAAAATATCATGTCAATTAAAATTTAAATTAATAATTCATCGGACAGCAAATAATGAATTACTCTTTTTTGGTAAGACTGGAAAATAGCATATTTAAAAATTGATGGACTTGAATGGTGGATAAAACATATTACTCCTAGTTTAGAGGTTGAAACAGCTATTGCAAAAAGATTAAATACTAACAAACCAATTCCAGTAAATTTTCTAAAGCGAACTGTTACTTCTGTAACTTTTTCCGAACAAAGATTTAACTGGCATTTTACTAGAACTTCGAATACTCCAAGATATTTATTACTAACATTTCAAAGAAATGATTCTCCAAGTTTTGATAAGAACAACAATCTTTTTCATATTAATACAATTCGAAGTTTACAAGTTTCATTAAATCAAACCCGATATCTAATTGATCCATTAAGATTCGATGATACCAATAATCAATTTATGGAAGGATATGATTCTTATCGAAATCTTTGTATAGAATTTGCAGTTGAACCACAATTAACTCCTGGAGATTGGAGACATTTATATCCAATTTTCTTTTTCGATATAAGTGCACAATCTGAAGATATTATCAAGACTGGTTGTGATGTAAAAATTAATATTGAAAAGAAAGATTCCATAACTTCATTGATGGCTTATGGTTTATTGCTAGAAGATGTAAAATTTTCTATTGAAATTCTTAATGGAAAGATGGCTAGGATAGGTTAGTAACCTGAGGACCTTTGGTCCGATCGGCTAAAGCCTCTGAAAAAAGTTCTATTGGTTAAAACCCAAGACTTCGTCGATAGGTTAATTAAAATTTTTTAGAAACTTAAAATTTGTTCTTAAGTTAAAATTTGTTCTTAACTTAAATTTTTTTCATATCTACAATAGATTAAAAAAATTTTTACTTTAAATTTTTTCATAACTACAATAGATTAAAATTCTTTTATAACTTAAAATTTTTTTATTAAAAATGTCGCAAGCGAAAAGTAATAATAATAAAACTGTTGAATTAAAACTACGTAACATCATTGACAAAAATACACCAAAAACTATTATTATTGACAAAAAGAAATATTACATAAGTAAACCAATGATAGAGAATATAAAATTACAAGAAGAAAAGAATGGTGGAATTCTACCATTAATTCCTATAATAATAGGAGGTATAGCAGCAGCAGGAAGTGTTGCAGGTGGGACAGCTGGTATTGTCCAAGCAGTAAATAAAAATAAATCAGAGAAAGCAGCATTAGAAGAACAAAAACGTCATAATAGAGAGTTAGAGAAAGTTGCTAGGGGTGAAGGAATAGTAGATAATTTTATTAGTAAATTAAATTTAGTTGATGAAGGAAAAAGAGTTCTCAAAAACATTCTACATAATGTTGATGACTTAACTGAAATGAAAGAAACAAAAGATGGTTCTGGAATATATCTAAATCCTAGTATGATTCGGTAATAACCGCAGGGCCTTTCGTCCAACCGGCTAAAGCCTCTGAAAAAGGTTCGATAGGTTAGTAACCTGAGGACCTTTGGTCCGATTAGGTAAAACATTCATTTTATTTTATCTTTAAAAATGTATTCTACAAATTCCGAAAATTTAATTAAATTAAAAATTTCTAATTTAGATTTATTGAATTATCTCTTAAAAGTACATAAAACCTCAAATTGTCAGCATAGCGGAGGTGACATACAAAAAACATTAGAATTAGAAAACGTTCCTGGATTTATTTGGAGTAAATATTCAAAAGAAAACATCTTCCTGGTCATTCATATACTGGTCCAGGAACTCGATTAGATGTAAGACTAGATGAGAATAATAATCCAAAACCAGTTGAAGTACCAATAAACAAAGTTGATGCAGCAGCTTATAGACATGATTTAGCTTATCGAAATCATGACCTAAGTTCTCGACATGAAGCTGATAAGAAAATGATTCAGGAGTTAGATAGTATTCAAAATCCTACATTTAGAGAAAGAATTGAAAGAATGTTTGTTAAGAAAGCTTTACAAGCTAAAATATTATTCGGTCAGGGTTTAGACAAAACTCATAACTCTGAAACCTACGCGTCTGAAATTCACAAGGAATATAGAAGGCCTAAATATCTATTGAAAGTAAAAGTATTTAATAAAGATGATATTTGGAGTGCTGATCTTATTCATATGCCGAATGAAAAAGATTATAAATACGCATTGACCGTTATAGATTTATATACACGATACGCTTGGGCAAAGCCTTTAAAAAACATAAGTGGTCTGTCAGTTAAATATGCGTTTGAAGAAATCTTTAAAGAAAGTAATGGAACACCAAAGAAGCTATTCGTTGATAAAGGATCGGAGTTTTATAACAGAAATGTTCAGCCACTATTTGAAATTGTTTATTCAAATGAAAATGCAGGAAAGGCTGTAGATATAGAGAGGTTCAATAGAACTTTAAAAAATAAAATATTCAAGAAATTTACAGAAAAAGGTAATCAGATATGGTTAAAAATATTACCAGGAATTGTAGATCAGTACAATAATAAAGTTCATTCGGGTATTGAAAAAACTCCAAAGAATGCTTCTGACGATCCTGATTTGATACGAAAGAAAATATTCGAAAATAATTATTCGAATGAGAGTAATCCGAATTTACAGAAACGTAAGCCGAAATTGAAGATTGGAGATAGAGTAAGGATATTTAAGTATAAAAATAAATTCGAGAAAGGTTTTGTTGGATATTGGACTAAAGAATTATTTGAAGTTTCTAAAATAAATCAAACTTATCCGATTACTTATGAAATCAAAGATTTAGATGATCAGGAAATCGCTGGCAGATTTTATGAAAACGAATTACAAATAAGTGAGCTTTAGCCATTCGAACCAACGTTTTTCGGGAATTAAATTCCCTTATTCAATTCTAACATAATATCTAGAAATAGTACTCCTTTTTGTAATTTATACAAAACATATAAACATAATTAACCACAGTAAGTTGTTCCTGGTTTTTGAATTTTAAAAGTATTGTATGTTCCATTTCCAAGAATTTCTTTGACTTCATTTGTTGGAGGCAATCCATAAGAGTCGAACCAATAGTTCTGAGCCTCTGGGCGGTCAAAATAATAATTATCTCCATTTTTATTTCTTTGTCCCGCTGACCAATGTACTCCTTTTTGATCGGATGTGTGAAGATTTGTTACAAAATTTACAGTTGGCTTATTTCTTAGGAATTGTAATTCGTCTCTCATCAATACGTGAAAATTCTCTATTCCCAATTGATTTGCGATTTTCTTTAGATCAAAATTTGTAGTTGTTTGTTCACCGTATTGTTTGAGGAACATCTACATTGTTTACATTGCTTACATTGTTCATTAATCTACATTGTTTTACAGATTTGCATTTTCTTCATAAACTTCATTCGTTAATGTGTTTCATCGTTAAAGGGATGGTTTAAAATTGCTATAACTACTATTGCGCATATCGGCGGTTATGCGTTCTAAATTTAGAAGTAGAATTTTATTGTCATTTGCTTTTATTGTCACTGCACTCTTAGTGCTTAACCTATTCATGACTTCACAATGGGAAGTACTTTTATTGCTACCCGTATGTGCTTTAACCTATTCATGTGGAAAGAGAAAACGTTAAATGAGTTTTGTGAATGGATTTCTAAAACTGACTTTGAAAACAGATTTTGAAAACAGATTTTGAAAACTGATTCTTAAAATAATTTACGTAGGGGTAAATTGAACTATCCAAATTTTACGCACGCGTAAATTGAACTGTCAAAATATTACCGATGCGTAAATTGAAATGACAAGAGATCCCACGATAATTTTAGGGGAAAGCTGTTAGATGTTTTCCGTCGCTAGAACAATAAATATCTCCCTCTCTTCAATCTCTGTCTCTCCTCAATCATCAGCCAGTGTACGGGTTCATTGAATAATTTTGTGTTTATGAGTTACAATGATCTTCTAGTTCACACAATTAGTACTTTAAATAATGTTGAGAGTACAATAACGAAGAATGTCTAAGTAATAATTGCGTCTTCTTAATTTATCATAATGCTCTAATCTTAATAATAATTGAGATCCATTTCACTTGTTTTTAATTGAGATAACGAAGGATATTTTTTCAAGGTTTCTTCCATTTTCGCCCTCGTCGAGGTTTCTTCCATTTCTGAGGTTTCCATTTTTAAAGAAATATTTTGAATACAATCTTCTGGTATATTGAGACTACGTGAAATTCTTAGAGTACCTAAATTTTCGTCCACGTGATATTTTTCGACTGCCTAAATTTTCGAAATTTGGAGATTACCTAAATTTTTGAAATTTTGATTTTTTGAAAATTTGTCACTACCTAAATTTTTGGCCACGTGAAATTTGGAGTCTACCTAAATTTTTGAAATTTATAGACTATGTAAATTTTTGAAAAAACCCGCAAAGTGTGACATCCGGTGCAAGCGAAGCGAAGCTACGCGCCGGATGTCATACCTAATACTACTTAGCATGAAGATGGCCTTGCACTAGAAAAGTTTAGCGTATTTTTGAAAAGCTGTATGAACTACATGGAAAACGTGAGTGCACTTAACCAATTAGAGAGTCCGAAGGAAATCAAAATGATAATACATAAGCTTCCATATAAAATGCGTGAAAGATGGAGAAGCAATGTTCTCAACATAGGAGAATCTGGATTCGATGTCACATTCAAACATCTCTCAGATTTCGTCGAACGACAATCTAAATTGATAAATATGGCCGTGTATGGAGATTTGAAAGGCGCCGAAAAGTGTGGACGTAGTTTTAGTAAGAGTGAAGCCAGTTCTGTTAAAAAGGTCCAAAATAAGAATGGAAAATCTTTTTCCTTGTCAACAAATGGAGACGAAAGTAAATTTAGTAGCAGCATTCAAGCAAAGATGCCTTCCTCTAGATTTGAACCACGTAATTTCATATGTCCTTTTTGTAACGCACATGACCATGTTCTTGATGCCTGCATTTCTTTTGAAGCTTTACCACTTAGTGAAAGACATACTTTTATTAGGAACAATTCACTGTGTTTCGGTTGCCTCAGAAAATATCACCAATCTAAACTCTGCAGAAATCGGATGACATGTAGAACTTGTGATAGGAAGCATCCAACATGTTTACATATGAATAAGGAGCATAGCGTAACAGGTACTATTTTCGATAAGGAAAAGTCGTCGCGAGAGGTTAAAAGTAAAAACCTTCATACCGGGGCCGGTGGTGAAAAGGAAGTTGCGTTGGCGATCGTTCCAGTTAAAGTCAAATTGGAAGGTTGTGCTCAGTCAGTAGTTACCTACGCTGCTCTGAACAATTTTAGCTCTGACTGCTTTGTATCCGAAGATTTAATGCAGACTCTAGGAGTCCAAGACAAACAAGAAGAAATAAAGCTGACCACATTAGAAAAAGTTCAAAGCCCTACCCTCACCCGCGTAGTTAACGGCTTGGAAATAAGTGATCTTAGTGAAAGTGAATTTGTTTCCCTTCCTGTCACGTACTCTCGTCCCAAACTGCCGATATCCGTCGATGATCTAGTTAAGAAATGTGACCTCGAAAAGTATCCACATCTCGTTGATGTTCTAATTATTGAAGTGGAGGCCGACATTGGATTGTTAATTGGAATGAATGTTCCAGAAGTTCTTAAACCGTTAGAGGTTTTAAGCGGGTCGGATAACGGTCGGTTAAGTGGTCCTTTTTCGCCTGGCTCACCAAGAAATTTGAAAGTTTGCAGAACTGAAGTAGAAAAGTTTAGAGACATCGAAGAAAAATTAAATCATATGTATTCTCTCGAGTTCAAGGACGTTCAATTAGACGAAGTAGGGCTGTCTGTGGAAGATAAGACGTGGAAAGAAAGGGTTTCTTCTAGTACTTTCCAATGATGGTCATTATATCGTTCCACTACCGTTTCGTAATGAAAGTTGCAGGTTTCCAGATAGCAGAAGGCAAGCATTAAGGCGACTTCACTCGATGAGAAATCGGTTATTGAAAGATACCAATTTCAAAAATGATCATTCCTCATTTTTTGAAAGTATGTTGCAGGCTGGCTACATGGAAAAGGTTCCCGATGATGAATTATCCTTGACTGACCATATATATGGTATTTAGTGCATCATGGTGTCTATCATAAAGAAAAGCAGAAAGTCAGCGTAGTTTTCAATTGTTCGCTGAAGCATGACGGGGTCTCTTTGAACTCGAGATTGCTCCAGAGGCCAGACTTGACGAATAATCTTGTAGGAATCTTACTTCGGTTTCGACAGAGAAACGTAGCTTTCGCAGGAGACATTGAAAAAATGTTTTACCAAGTGAAAGTTCCTAGAACTCAGTATGATTACATGAGATTTTTCTGGTACCCAAATGGTAATCTTGATCGCGAACCATGTGAATACAGGCTTACAGTCCATGTATTTGGCGCAATATCTTCCCCTAGTTGTGCGAACTTTGCACTGCGACAATCTGTCCTTGATGGAAGAGTTCGCATGCAGGAATCAGTTGTTCAGACTGCGTTGAGAAATTTTTACGTTGATGATCTGTTGAAGTCTGTTGACCATGAAGAAGAAGCGATTTCTCTTCTGCACAGCGTAAAAGATGTCTGTTCTTCTGGTGGTTTTCGATTAACGAAATTCATGAGTAATTCAAAAATAGTGATTGATTCTGTCCCCGAAGATGATCGAATAGTCGATCCCAAATCATTTTCCCTAGATCTTGATCATGACGCACCTACCCATCAAGCTCTTGGAATAAGATGGAACTTACGTAGAGACACATTGAGTCTCAAGGTCAATATACAGGTTCTTAGTCAGACACGCCGTGGAATTCTTTCCTTGATATTCTCCATTTTTGATCCACTTGGCCCAGTTGGTCATGCTGTGTTACCAGCAAAGCAAATATTTCAAGAAATATGTCGTTCGAATCTCGGATGGGACGAACAAATATCAGAAAATGAAAGTACTGCGATAAAGAAATGGGTCTCAGATTTGCCAAAGCTTACAGAATACGATATTCCACGATGCATCAAGCCTTATCATTTCATTGATTCAGATTGCTCAATTCATATCTTTTATGATGGTAGCGAAATTGGCTATGGAGCTGTTGCATATGCTAGATTTGTTGACTCCAATGACCGCACACATTGCTCTATTATCTTCGCTAAGTCTCGTCTTGCTCCAATGAAGAAAATCAGTATTCCTAGACTTGAGCTAGCCGCTGCAAAATTAGCAGTTTCGATCAAAAGTGTGCTAAGTAAAGAACTGGACATAACAATTCAAGATTTTACATTTTGGACTGACAGCACTACAGTTCTGAAGTACCTTCAAAACACTACAACGCGTTTTCATAGATTCGTAGCTAACCGTGTTTCGTATATTCACGAACGCTCCAACGTTTCATAGTGGCGTTTTGTTCCCACTCATTTGAATCCTGCTGATCAGGCAAGTCGAGGTGTCAAGATAAAGGATTTTATCAGCAACATGACATGGCGCAACGGTCCTGAATTTCTTCGAAAATCTCAAATCAAGTGGCCGAAAAATATTTGTGAGTATGAGCTTGATGACGACGATGATGAAATCAAAAGAGCGCAAGAAGTCCATGTTTGTCAGACTAAAGTAGCAGAATTTACGACTTCGATAGAAAAGTTGCTCTCGTCCGCCTCTGATTGGTACAGATTGAAAAGGAAAGTAGCATGATTCCTGAAAATTAAAGAGTGTTTAAAGACGAAAACAAAACTTGAAAATTCTTTATCGTTAGATGATTTAAGAGTTAATGAATTGGCGATCATCATGCACGTTCAACGTACATATTTTGCAGAAGAGTTCGATTGCATTGAAAAGAAACTTACCTAAGAATAGTCCAATTTACAAACTGAATCCATTCATCGACAATTACGGTATACTTCGTGTTGGCGGGAGAAGGTCGAGAACTTTAATATCTTGGGATAAAAAACATCCGACATTGTTGCCAAAGAAACACTACGTTTGCGAATTGATTGTCCGATATACTCATCTAAAACTGGGTTGCATGAGTCGAGAAGCTACGATGAATGATATAAGACAAAAATTCTGGATACTTTGTGTTAGGCAGAACTGTCTCAGTGTGATCAAAAATTGTCTACACAGTCGAAGGCGTCATGGAAAACCAATATTCCCAATGATGTCGGATTTTCCAAGTCATAGTCTTCAAGGTGATCATCCCCCTTTCACTAACGTAGGTGTTGATTGTTTCGGTGCTTTCCAAGTGATTCAAAAGAGAACAAAATTGAAACGATATGGAGTCATTTTCACATGTCTTGTAAGTCGTGCAGTTCATATAGAAATTTGTCATACACTTGAAATAAAAAACATACCACGGATAAACCGCTAAGCATTTTCTGTCTTCCCTGGGCATGAAATTTAGTTTCTATCACATTGTTTATCCTCTGATGCATGCAGACACATGAGACGCAAAGTCTATATAACAGGACTGCCAACTATACTAACTTATATAACAGATATTGAAGCAATATCCCGCATAGGCACGGATGTTTGGGGTCATGTGTAATTACGCGTGATTGAGCGTGGCATGTCACCTAGTGCCTTCAAGTGATGTGTGAGTCGAGATGCTGTATTGAACTGGTTCCTGATAAGCAACTTTTGAAGGACTTTAATAATGTTTGCATCGCTTATACATGTATATTGGCCAGACTTTGAGTCCTGATCTTGACGCTTTCATTAAAATTGTAAAGTTTTTAGGGATCATCCTATTTTATAAGTTCCAATCGTTCTCCTCTTGACTTTTATGTTTATGGTCACCATAGAATTCTTGGCGTTAAGTTGATCAGTGTACTATGATTGTGCTATGTACAATGTACATGTCTATGACATCTATGACATTTATCTCATTATAGATGTCCATGTATATCCCAAGTTTAAATTTTCCTACCTATAGTTAGTCTACAAAGCAAATAATTCTATGCATGGTGAAATGTCAAACTAAGTTGGTGAGTTTTGTGAATTGTCAGTAATAATGCATGTTTCAGTCCCCATTTACGTCATTTTTAGAAACCGTCTCCCTAAGGCCATCCTTTACTTGGTGTATAATTACTGAATACAAGTCCATGAAATACCGAAAGAATGAGTTTTAACGACGCGTTTTAACAAAACCTTTGAAAAACAATACCAAAGTTTACCGATCAGCGTCAAAACAAGTGTCTACATTGTCACGACGCATCTTATTCAAGCTTGTAGACTAAAGCGGTCATCACTTTTAGTGAACACGCCTGAGAATGTGTACATTGTGATTTTTCTGCTATTGACAGAACTGGAAAATTGTAACAGGCGCTTACCAATTCATCCACGTTTCAAATCGAAACTAAATTCGAACTTCACGCAAGAAATCAGCTGCGCAGTGGTTATCAAGGTTTACCACTAATTATTTGTGTGTGACTTTATTTTCTACATTAAAGTGTTTCTGCCGCAAAATATTGGTAATTGGATTTTGTGCTTTAAATAACCTAAAGTGAGCGCTTTAGAGTTGACTATAATGAGACCTCACATTTTGCTATATAAACCCACCACTTCATTCAATAAATCATCAATTGGAATACCTAGTTGTTTTGATTGGATTAAAAAACGGACTACTACAATTGGCGTCATGAGCAGGATCGGTTCCTGGCTACTGCGACTTATTCTACTGTCGCTCTACTGCATCCTACTGCTGCTACTGGTTAATGGTGCGACCCTACTACTGCTGTCGCGTTTCTACGAGCCTTCAACAAACTAAAGCTAAACACGCACTCCTACTTTCCGACCAAACCCGCTATCTCTCTTCATTCCCCTTCAGTACTACGGAACGGCTAGTTGCTAACTTGTTCACTCAACCACCATCCTGAGTCCATCTGACCCCGCACACACTTACATTCAAAAACACATAGGTGTAGCGAGGTTTAGGTTCTTTACTCTAGACATCACTCTTAAGGCCCTTATTAACGAGCTTAAGGCTGTAGGGCTTTAAGGTTCAGCTGTAAGTCATAGGTCTCCTACTAACCTGAGGTTGCACGGAGCACTTGCAAAGGACCTTAGGGGTTAATAAACTTCAGGGACCTAGGGACTTAAGGAACCTAAGGAACATTAGGGACCAGAAGAAAGAAATGGGGGATCGACTCGTAATCGGTATCCGGGATCCGGAGTTAAAGCAAAAATTCTTGAAAGAAGCCAAGTTGGATTTTAAGCTAGCGAAAGCTATCTTGGAGGACTGGGACGCAGTCAACCAGGTGATGCCAAAAGCCAGCTCGGATGTTTTGGTTGCAAATCGACATCACCACAAACCGCCAAATAGAAACAAGGGTTTCAAGCCACATAAGCCATCCTACCAGTCTCCTTCAACAGCTAATCAACATGTTTCCAATCATAGGCAAAAGGCCCAACAACCTCGCATATCCGGCAAATGCGATTCCTGCGGTGGCAATCATACGTTCTGACTGTAAATTCAAGAAAGCCGAATGCCATTCATGTCGCAAAATAGGCCACATAGCCAAAGTCTGCCGCTCCAAACCGGTCAACTCTACCGTCAAGGCTGTCGCTACTGCCAACCATCCCTCAGACTCAGAGCTGGATCCACCGGAGATCTTCGCCTTCACTCTCGAATCCAATGGTCATCTCTATCATTCAGTTTCCTTCTTCAACGATCAATCAACTAAATTTATTATTGACACCGGTAGTCCCGTGACTTTCATGCCAACGACTGAGCTGAAGCGTGTCGAACTACAGGCTCCACTACTACAAACCTCAACGTCAATCACCGGGGTTTCTGGTCATCGAATACCAGTCATAGGAAAGATTACGGCACAAGTCAAGACAAGTAACGGTTCGGTTCAACTGCCTATGTTTATTACACGAGAAGGTCCAAAGGTACTAGGAGTTGATGGTCTACGTACATTGAAAATGCAATTCGTCCTCAATTCAACCATCAGCCCCATCATTCCGTTTTCCTCAACAATCCGAGACCTCATACAACAGTGCAGTAGCCATACTGGTGGATTCAGCCTATAACACTGGAATTCGTCGGCGAGCCAAAGTTTTACCGATCTCGACCATTGTCGTATGGTCTTCGCGGTCCAGTTCAATATAATTTGAAGCAAATGGTTACTGATGGCATCCTTAAGCCGGTTGAATCATCTGCCTGGGCTACTCTGATTGTGACCCCAATTAAACCAAATGGACAACCCAGGATTTGCGACGATTATCGCGTGACCGTCAATAAGCAACTACGGCAAACTGCAACAACAACGCCACCTGTGGATGATACACTGTATGTTTAATGGCCTCGCAGGCAAGCTATTCTCGAAGATCGACCACACGCACGCATTTCTCCAGATTCCGCTGGATCAAAAGGCCAAGGAATTGACCACCATTAATATAACACCATGGGGCCTGTTCCAATAACAGAACTTACCTTTCGGCTTCAATGTCTCTCCAGGCATATTTCAAAGGGTTATGGACATGGTGATCAACGGATTGGAGGGTGTACGAGCTTACCAAGACGATCCTATAGTGTCGGGCAGCAATAAAGAAGAACACGATCAACGACTGCACTCGCTACTGCAAGCATTGAAAAGTTTCAACGTTCGAATCAATGCAAACAAGTCCGAATTCTCAGTCAAGAAGTTAAAATACCTCGGGTATATACTGGACGGCGACGGCATCTCCGCGGATACAAACCGAATCAAGTCTCTAAAAGACGCGCCAAGACCTGACACTTCAGCAAAGTTGAGATCCTTCTTGGGTTTCGCCCAGTTTTATTCAAGATTTGTGTTCAACTTCGCCCACATCACACAACCACTGTACCAGATGCTGAACGACTTTCAATGGACAGTCCGATCCAACAAAGCGTACGACCATCTCATGAATCAACTCATAGATGGTCAAGTTTTGCTACCTTTCACGCTGGGACGTTCAACAGAGTTAATGGCGGATGCTTCCGAATACGCCTTGGGAGCTGTATTAAATCAAGAAGGACATCCAGTCATTTGCGTGTCAAGAAAGCTGAACAACGCCAAGCTAAGTTACAGCCAGACGATGAAAGAAGCCTTAGCCATCCACTGGGCAGTTCAAAGGTTACACAAGTATCTCTACGGTCATCGTTTCACGATCGTCACCGACCACCAGGCTCTCAGCTACAATTTTGACAGCCATGCGTCAATAAACAAGGCAACCTCCCGAATGTTGCAGATATGGGCTTTGGACTTGAGCGGCTACTCGTATAGCATAAAGCATCAACCCGGAACGAAGATAACTAACGCCGATTACCTTTCCAGACACTCTGGTTTTGAGGAACCACCTTCAGACACATTCAACTTCGTACAAAGCCTGCCAGTATCAAGAAACAGCCTGATTCAGGAAACTTCTGAATTCTACGGTCATGTCATCGCTGCACTAAAAGGAGGATGATATTTGTCTGCTAAACGACGATTTCCTGTACTTCACGCGAATCGTGAGTATTTGCACATTACTGCAGATGGCGTGATCGTTTTTCAAGAAAGGCCTGTCATACATCCAATTCTACGCCAAAGCTTCCTTGAGCATCTGCATTCGTCTCACTTGGGGAGAGACAAGATGGTTTCCCTATCTCGTCTTGTATGTTGGTGGTCGAAGATAAATGCTGATTTCCGAATCTTCGTCAAGTAGGCTACTGTCAACAATGTGCAAGAAAACCAAGGACTCATACCAACAATGTACCTTGGCCATTACCGTTCCAACCTATGCAGCGTTTACACGCCGATTACTGCGGACCATTATTGGGTACCTATTATGCGCTCATATTGGAGGACGGTTATTCCAAATTCCCCGAAGTTTTCTTAACAACGACAGCAAATGCAGAGTTTACCCGGAAGGCGTTGAAAAGTTTCTTCGTGAGGGATGGTATCGCTCAGGTACTAGTCACGGACAGCGGCAAACATTTTGTATCTTCGGATTTGCAAGCCTGGCTGCGCTCCATTGGCTGCCATCCCATTCAAACGGCACCCAGACATCCGCAATCCAACGGCCTCGCTGAGAATTTTGTGCGTACTTAAAAGCAAGCACTCAAGGCGGTTTCACCAACTACATTCAAGAACCTCGTCCAAACAATCGACACCTTCCTCCTGCATTACCGAAATGCGAGACACTCCGACTCTAATTTTCAAAGGGAGACTTTTAAGGATTATTAGAATGGATACCACTGAAATTCAATTCTATCAAGGCAATACTCCTCGAGTTTCCGAGGGAATTATTATTAATAAATTAGGAGATCAGATGTTCAATATATTGATAGTTCAGACGGTTCTGTCCACAAACGTCATAGAGATCAAATCACCATTTCCGTCTCACATCAACATACTTCTTCTTATCTTCCCTCTTTGGAGCCAAGTCATGATTCCCATACACCAGTGCTATTCAACCGGGGGTGCCGCGGCACCCTGGGGTGCCGTGAGAAATTTTTTGGGTGCCGTGGAGAGGAGGGGTGTCGCAAGGGTGCCGTGGGAGAGAGGGGTGCCGCAGCTCATGAGATATCGGTGAGGCGTCCCATTCGACCGATCGAGGTAGAAATGTTGACCATCCCAAGTCCATGAGTTTTATTTGAATTGACTCCGATTTCACACAAATCTATAGGCGCTCCTTGCACAGACAGCGAACCCTGTCTCTTTCCATCATAAGCACTCGGCAGCATTTCCAATTTTTACGAGATGATCTCGTGCTTGTTGCGTGCGCGTGATTCCTTGCAGTTTTCTAACACTGTTCATCCGCTCTGCTGCTGCTGATCTCAACCACCTACACGTGCATATCTATGCCGACTTCGACACAAATGCTATTGCTTGGGTAAAATGGTGAACGCAGTTAAGGCTAATACGAAGAAGAGCAGACTGTTCGCTCAACTCTGTGAGGAGATGGACTCAGAAGTGACGAAGCTATTGTACCATTGCGACGTAAGATGGCTTTCAAGAGGGAAAGTCCTTGAACGGGTGCTCCTGTTGAGAGAGGAGTTGGCAGTTTTCTTCACAGAGCTTGGTGATTCCAGCGCCGTCAACCTGAATAACTTGAATTGGCTTGCAAAACTGTCATATTTGAGCTCCATTTTCCACTGTCTGAACACCTTGAATCTCAGCCTCCAAGGGAAGGGAGGCGACATCTTCACGGCTTTGTCAAGAATAAAGGCATTCCATAGGAAAATTTCGTCTTGGATGAAACAAGTAGAGAGAAAGGACTTCATCGACTTCCCTGAATTCCATCAATTCATGCTGAGCTCAAAATGGGAGCTCACGGATGCTAGCCTCGAGCAACAAATGTCTGAATCGATACTTCAGCACCTGGATGTCCTTCGCGGCAACATAGAAAAGTATTTTCCGTCCCAAGAATATCAGCATCTGGAGGAGAATCTTTGGATCATTAATCCATTTGTTGCCGAAGAAGAGTTCCTCACTGATCTGCGAGAAGCTTTGGAGTAGAGGGTGAACTTCAAGGTTTGCGATTATTATGGAAATTTCTGGGTTGGTCTCCTTCGAATCCCGGAATATGAAGACGCTGCTGTGAGAGCCCTAGGTCTATTGGTAGCAATGCCGACCTCATACCTCTGCGAGAAAGGCTTCTCCACTCTTGTTTCGATCAAAACAAGTAAAAGAAACTGCTTAAGAGACATCGATGAGTTGATGCGCGGAGCATTGGAGACAGACATAACCCCACGATTCGGCTTGATAGCCGATAGCATGCAACAGCAACGCTCACATTGATGTTTTGTTTTTGAAGTGCAACTTTTGATTTGTTGAAATTGGCATAGTTTTTCCCAGTGATCTCCAATATAAAGAAAGTGCAGAGAATTTCATAATTGAGTGAATGAATTTTGTGTCACCGTTTCCCTTCTCAGGTTCTGGGCGGTGCTGACTTTGATAGACTAATTAGTTGGACTTCAGCTGTAGCGGTGTAATAGCTTTCAGTCCACATGCCCTTCTCCACAAATCTCTCACTTAATCCTGGCGTGGTCAGATCTAAGGAATCACGTCAGGGAGATTTCCATTAGACAAACTGGAAGCATAGTCTTCTGCAAGGAGGACCCAGAATAGGATCTCTTGCAGCGACCGAGTTTGACGCACGAACATATATAGAAGAGCTGGACAGGCATTTTGACATACATGTAGTATTTGATCACTGTTCGTCTAGCATGGTCAAGATTTACATCATAATTCCAGCATTACTGCTGTTAAATCAAAAATACATGTCCATGCTTAGCAAATTGACAAAGCGAATTCAAACTTAAATTTGATTACCATGACTAAAATTTCTTGCGCTTTCTTGCCCCTGATTTCAAAAAGATGAAAACAAAGTGTTCTTCATTGAATTGCTGTGATATAATTGAGATATACTGATATTGACATAATGCACGAATTGTTCTAATTTCTAGATGCATTTCAACGGCTGAGAAATGAAGTCTAGAGAAGAAGTCAGTAATAAATTGTGATCACAAATCAGTTCTTGGAAAATAATGCGGCAACGTTTTTTAGTGGATGATAGAGGCACAAAACTGCGGTTTGCCACTGGGGTGCCGTGAGTGCATGTATTGATTAGAAGGGGTGCCGTGGCTTGAAAAAGGTTAAATAGCACTGCCATACACCACAAACACACACAGATGCTGCTATGCGTGATGACCCTCCTGCTGACGAGCCGAATCAAGCCGAACTTCAAATTGATCATCCAACTCCTGCTACCTCCATGGATCTTCTTGCAACTTCTCCATCCGTCCTGGCCGATACAAGGACTTCGTTTGTGACGGGGAGGAGTTGTAACAGGCGCTTACCAATTCATCCACGTTTCAAATCGAAACTAAATTCGAACTTCGCGCAAGAAATCAGCTGCGCAGTGGTTATCAAGATTTACCACTAATTATTTGTGTGTGACTTTATTTTCTGCAATAAAACGTTTCTGCCGCAAAATATTGGTAATGGAATTTTGTGCTTTAAATAACATAAAGTGAGCGCTTTAGAGTTGACTATAATGAGACCTCACATTTTGCCATACAAATAGTGATGCAAATGGGAAATTTTGAAATATATTTTTCCGTGGTTGGCGTTTTTGCCTTTGTTTTGGAGACTTAGGCTACTATAGTCGTTTGAAAAGACTATGTAATATTCAAAGACCGAAACTTCTCTATCATCCCTGTATGCTACCTTTTGGAATCAACTGTACCCTTTCCATGTCTATTTCAGATCTTTCCAAATGAATTTCAGACATCAGATGAATTTCAGATTTCTCTAATTGAATTTCAGATATATGTCAGAAAACCAACTTTGAAAGGATCTTAAATTCAACTGGATAATGTCTGAAATTCATTTGGGTAGATCTGAAATCGATTTGGAACTATCTGAACCATCTGAGCTAGAAATGGAAGATGTGTAGTTTTTCCTCAACGAAGATCGTGCGCCAGAAGTTAGAAACTGTCATAGATATTCTTCTACTCATCACATACATCTTTAGTTTCCAAATATCTCACGAGTTTTCAGTCTTCATATATCTTCCAATATGGTCGCTCATGTATAATGCTGTGGTGGACTGTGTGCTTATGCTTCACATGTTCATCAACACATAGAGAATTTGTATCATTACAATCAAGGGTGCATAATAAAGCTTAACTTTCAAGCTACAAACAAACTCCTAAATAAAGTGCGTTATTTTTGCTTTTACCTTTTACATTGCATGAAATCATACCCCTATAGTAAAGGAAAAAAATTCACGTTATCCCAAACGGTGTCTGTGTGATAATATTAAAAATGCCAACAAATTACCACAAGCCACTGGTGGCAAAGGAATGCTCAAAAGTCCGCGGACGGGACTCGTATTGCTACGATTGTTTTAATCGAAACAATATGATAAAATCAAGGGTTTTAGAACATCCATTGATGTGTCCATGCCTCGGCACAATAAAATAAAAAAATAAATAAATAATTAGTGGTAAACCTTGATAACCACTGCGCAGCTGACTTCTTGCGCGAAGTTCGAATTTAGTTTCGATTTGAAACGTGGATGAATTGGTAAGCGCCTGTTACAACTCCTCCCCGTCACAAACGAAGTCCTTGTATCGGCCAGGACGGATGGAGAAGTTGCAAGAAGATCCATGGAGGTAGCAGGAGTTGGATGATCAATTTGAAGTTCGGCTTGATTCGGCTCGTCAGCAGGAGGGTCATCACGCAAAAATTATAACACAAAAACTCAAAATTTTCAATTTTTCAAGATCGTTTTATTCGATATAATGATGAAATCAACAGTTTTAGACCCATCCTGTCGGTGTGTAGCTGCCACGGCTGTGGAAGCGGTCAAAGTATAAGGGCTATCACAAAAAATCAAAACCTTCAAAATTTTCCAAACTTTTCCGATTTTTTCCAAAATTTTCCATGGTAAATTTTAATTCAAAATTTTCCGGAAAATTTTCATCACTAAACCTAGTACTTCATTCAAGAAATCATCAATTGGAATACCTAGTTGTTTTGACTGGATTAAACAAATGAGACTACAAAAATCCAACCAGAACTTTGACAACAGCCTTCTGAAATCAATCGTGAGGTACAACGGACGTCAGATCATTTAGTTTTTTTTCTGTTTGATCTATGTTAATCATTGATGTCTATTTTGTTCAATCTTGCTGATTTTTCAAATCTAATTTTTCAAAATTTTTGATTTTTTGTAATTTTTTATCTATTTTATAAAATGTCCTATGAGCGAATATCTCATAGCTGATTTGACCGATGCTCATAGAAAATCTTAGCAGTTCTAGGCTATGGTAGAACCAAAACCAATCGACCGTTTATGTTTAATTTTTAATTTAAATTTATGTTTCATTTCTTGAATCTGAATAGTGTAACCATTTACATCTATTTAAGTCAATTAAAATCATTGTGTTTGATTATGTTTTGCTCTTCCAGTGTCAGGTTCTTACGATATGATCACGCTTAAGAAAATTTTCTTGAGGTTCAGCATGAAAGAAATGGCAGCCCATCGAGTGGCTAATTTAGTAAACACCACCTCTCCAAGGCTGTCATGACGGACGATCTGGTAAATAATATCATCTCCTTCTGCTATGCTATCATGACCAGTCAATTCCGTTGTAATTTCTTCAAAACTGCATATATGTGCATATGATCACATCTGGAACAAATTCCGATTGTATCACCTTTGAGTTCATTTAGTAAATTCGAAGGTGTATACACACTGGGGCAAAGATATTTAATTGTTTAAAAGGACTAGATGAGAAATAGATGCCTAAATTTGAACCCATTTTAGTAAGGTCCTTATCGTGGCAAAAAGAGCATTACGGCAATGGGGCAAAATTGCTGTTTTATCGGCTGTACAGTGTGCAATGCGACAAAAAGCCTTGGGAAAGGCATATGACGTAAAGCATAATTTACGGTTATTAAATGATAAGATTCAAGATTATTCGTTCAGCTCTCTGAAAAAAAAATTGATAAAGATGAGACAGGTAATAAAGCAATTTAATGCAGTACTATCAATTTGGAAGAAAAAATATTCAGATGAAGACTGATGCGGTATAACTTGATAAACACTAAACTCCCTCTGTAGAATTCATGACATAAACAATTTCAGTGAGAATCCGAATGTCACACTGAGGAATTGGCTATTAATAGGGCTCACCCATGTCAACAACGCTCTTCGAGTAATTCACCAGGCTGAAACTACAACATGGATCTATGTATTGCAAATAATCAACAGTGGACATTTTAGGTCCAAGTGGAATCAATCATCGGATGTCTTTCAGTGTCAAAGATGTTGTCAACATAGAGTAAGAATATATAGGTAGAGTGTCGACTCAAGAAAGTATCTGTATACAGTGAAAATTTATATATGAAAAGATTCAGTTTTTGCGGAGATTACGCTCCCGAGGTCCAAAAAATTATTGGAGCAGTTTTTAAAAAGTCAAAATTTTGCCACTTTAAATACTACCGAGATGACTCCCCGTTGTAAGTAGTATAAAGCAAGTTGGACATCAAAGGAATGAATATTTGCGAATAATCGTCCTAACTAAGCGGAAATCAAGCTGCATATCAGGGGAATTTCATGCTCCGTATTACAATGGAAGTCTTCATGAAAAAGTCGCGATATTATCAGTGCTTTCTTGGCTGGAATGTCAAGTTTTTAATTCAATTTTCACCGGCTTGATTTTATGATTCACTAAATGCATGTTTCATTTCATGGATCTGAATTGATGTGGACCCATTTACATCCTTCAAAGTTGATTGAAATTATTGTCTTTGATTATGTGATTTTGCTCTGCCAGTGGCAGCTGTTGCCTGATCACGCTGAAGAAGATTCTCTTGAGGTTCAGCAGGAAAGCAATAGCGCAGGTCATCGAATTGCCAGTTTATCCAACATTACCTATCCAAGGCTGTCATGACACGGAGTATCTGTAAAATGCTACCATTTCCTTTTCTTTTATGCTATCATGATCAGTGAATTCCGTTGTAATTTCTTCAAAACTGCATAAATGCGCATATCTCACATTTGGATGCCCTGCATGTCCACACTGTATGTCCTTTGAGTTCATTTAATAACTTCGAAAGTGTATACACATTGGGGATTTAATAAATGCGGAGTTACCACTCTACCTAATATACTTACTCTATGGTTGTCAATGTTCATTAACGTATATGCTGTTTGTTTTTATTTGCTTAAGCCAATATAATTTATCAAATTTTCTGATAGTTCATATTTATTTTTTCTGTTGTATCATGTAATTTCTTACCGCAAAATTACATTTGCACGTTAGATCATTGACAAGCTTGGCAATCGCGCTTGGCGTGGCCGGACAACGGTTGGCACAGCAACGATATACATGTACAACCATAGGCATGCTTCGTACTTAATACAAAGAAACAATCTGCATGATCAAAAGCAAAGACGCGATTAATTTTTCTGTTCAGAAAAGTCATTTAGTCATGTATTTGGTGAATTGTAAGTGAACTTCACTCTGCTTTTATCTATGAATTAAACAATTGGTTTTCATTTGTGCCATTCCTAAATGACATATGCTATATATGCTCTTCAGATTTAATAATCAACTGACATCAAATAATACAATGAAGTCTAATTGAAAGAGTTGTATCAACAGGATGTTCTTATTTATAACTGCGCTTTGCAAAGCATCTGAAAAAGTAGAGCAGCTTATTTGTTGTAATTTGGACGCTGTATTTAGGCATATATAAAAATTATTATTAAAATGCGCTTTAGTTCTGTAATTACTGAAAAGAGGCAATGAAAAGGAATATTTGTTTCTCGCTTACAGTGTACAAATACTTTCAAATTCACGCATTATCAGCTGATTTTCACTGGTTTCGTTGCACACAAGGTAAAAACACGTCTATTTCCTATCTAGCCCTTTATAATATTAAATATCTTTGCATTGGGGAAATGCGGAGTTAGCACTCTACCTAATATATTTACTCTATGATCATTTCCTTCTGCATTATACTATCATGATCAGTCAATTTCGTGTTAATTTCTTCAAAACTGCATATGTGCATGTCTCACATTTGGAAACAGTTCCAACTGTATTCACCTCGAGTTCATTTAATGAAATCGAAACTATATACACATTGGGGATTTAATAAATGCTGAGTAATTACCACTCTACCTAATATACTTAAACCTATGAAAATAGTTTTGCACTTGTTCTACCATAACTGCCTTAATTCATTCAGCTTTGATGATTTCATCCGAAGGAAATAAATCAGAGGACCTCGACTTCTTTGGATTATTCTTTGCATTTAGTGCTCATCCATAATATGGAACACATGATTTTGGCATCATTTTAGCGAAACATCACGAGTGAAACTCGACACTAGGCAGATCGGAGGAGCAAATTTGTGTAATCAAATGTCAATGTAAATGAAACGCATTGCGCCTCTCAGCTCAGTGCGTTAGGGAACATTAGCCACAAAGATATTTAATTGTTTAAAAGGGCTAGATGAGAAATAGATGTCTAAATTTGAACCCATTTTAGTGCGGTCCTTATCGTGGAAAAAAAGCATTACGGCAATGGAGCAAAATTGCTGTTTTATCGACTGTACTACATGTATGTGGAATGCGATAAAACCCTTAGAAATGGCATATTATATAAAGCATAATTCACTGATATTTTATATGCAAGTTTCAAGAATATTCATTCAGTAGTTTCTCTGAAAAAATGATAAAGATGAGAGCGGTAATACAGTAATAATGCAGTACTATCAATCCAAGTGGAAGAAAAAATATTCACATGAAGATTGATGGGGTATCAATTGATAAACAGTGAATTCTCTCTGTGGAATTCATGGCAGTAACAATTTCAGTGAGAAACCGAATATCACTGAGGAATTGGCTATTAATAATGCTCGCCCATGTCAACAACGCTCTTCGAGTTATTCATCGTTGAAACATGGATCTGTGTATACAAATAATTAACAGAGCTAGGGCATTTTAAGGCCAACTGGAATCGATCATCGCATGTCTGTTAATATCAAAGATGTTATCAATGTGCATTGTACAACACGTAGTTGTTTGTTTTTAGTTGCTTAAGCCAATTTTATATCAAATTTTCTGATAGTTCATATTTTTTTTCTGTTGTATCATATGTAATTTCTTACTGCAAAATTACATAAACACGTTAGATTATTGCCAAACTTGGGAGTCGCGTCTGGCGTGGCCGGGCACCGGTATGCACAGCAACGATATACTTGTGCAGCCATAGCAAGGCCCCGGACTTATTACAAAGAAACAATCTAGCTGCATGATCACAAGAAAAGATATGGTTCATTTTTCTGTTCAGAAAAGTCATTTCGTCATGCATCTGGTCAATTGTAGGTGAACTTTACTATGTGTTCATCCAAAAATGAAACAAATGGCTTTCATTTGTATATGCGCTCTTCAGATCTAATTATCAACTGCCATAAAATAATGCGATAAGTCTAAGTGAAAGATTTGTATCAGCAGTGCTCTTATTTACAACTGCATTTTGCATAACATATGAAAAAGTAGAATGTTGGACTCTTAGGCCCATTTTTTGCAATTTGGACGTTGCTTTTAGACATATAAAAATTTCTTGATTTATTATTAAAATACGTTTTAGTTCTGTAACTACTAAAAAGAGGCAATTGAAAAGGAATATTTGTTGCTCACTTACAAATATTTTCAAATTCACGCATTATCAGCTAATTTTCACTGGTTTCGTTGCACACATTGTAAAACCACACGTGTCTATTTCCTATCTAGCACTTTATAACATTAAATATCTTTCATCAGCCACTTACTTTCCTCTGTATAGATTGCTAGTCCAAATTGAACGTCTTAACATCATGGCTATACTGACAATGGAAGTCTATTCTTTTTCCTTTGTTTATGCACTTAATTTTCTAATGCTACTATTCCGTTTCATGATAGTAGGGATGTCTTGGAAATTTTGTATAGATAACTTGATTAATAACAGTCGTGGCAATGTGAATCAATAACACTGTCCTTTGTCTTCAGTTTTACCTCTGCCAGCATGAAGATGAGGAAAGCGCTCGGAACCTCACATTCAATAGAAATTGGAATCACTTGTTTAGATATCGGAATTACCAATTACTTGAAATTTCATGCATCTTGAAAAGGATGAATTGTTTAGTGTACGAGTGTGCAGGGGCTTGTTGATTCATAGGCTTCTTCTTTCTGGACATGCATTGAAAAAATTGTTTAAAAACGCTAAATAAAATTGTTTGGACTTAAAAATAATATTTGAAAAATCGAAAACAGCGTGGTCTATTAATCGAAAACTGCGGTGAATTAGTTTACCGAAATCTGTTACCTTGGAATTTTACTTTTACCAAGTGCACGTGTAAAGCCTGCATTGGACAGAAACGTGTCTTCGAAGCAGATGTCGCTAGAAGCTTCAACAGTGCATGTACATTAGATTACTATGTTATGCATCAGAAAACCCTTTCCATCAGTAGTCATTTTCTTCATTTATCTTGAATATTGACCATGTATCACTTTTTTTCGACATGTGTCCTTCTGGTATTTCATTTTCTTGTTCTCCTACGATTTGATCTATTCTTTACACATTTTGCTACCTCAGCACTGTATCATTTTCCACATTGCAATTTCGGGAACATTTGGATCAAAATCAATCAAATGCAAATTCAAAGTATGAGGTAGTCTTCAGCCCGTGTGAGGTAGGGTTCTTTTTCTTAAGTTCTCAAATTCGAACATCCATCAAATGGGATTTTTATTGATACAGCTAGCGAGCTGACTAGTGATTTATTGGTTTTGTCCTGAAATTACAGTAAACTTCACCTTAAGCGTCGAACTCTTTAAACAGATCAGAACTATCCTAGTATTCACTAAATTGATCAAACAGCTAATATAAGAAGTAAACTACCCTCATTTTATTATGTGGTCCTTTGATTACGTCGATCTGTTATCTTTGAGCTCCGATCTGTTAGGAAGTGCATGGGCCTAGTTTGCCTATTAAAAATATTTGGGATTTTGTGGTCCTTACTGAAATTGGATAATTTCCCTGACGGATCAAAGGTCCTTACCCTGAAGAGCAGGGAGCTTTGCGAGTTGCATCAGCTGCATTGGCCGATTGAGTGGATACCGCCACAGAAAGAGATTCATCTGCGCGCGCGGATTCGGTTTCTGGAATGGCAGCTGAACAGGGATATGGCACTTCATAGAACTAGGCAACTTGCTCCTTCTCGAATGGATAATTTGTATATCGCCCACTATTTTTGAAACGGCAAACAGTAAGCTCTCAGCCGGCTTTGTACATCAGAGCTAGTGAGTGAAGGGCGTTCGTGCCTATGTCGGATGCGTCTAGACACACTTCGATGTCTGGCTGTATTCAGTGTATGCAATGAGTGCTGAGAGGTTGGTGAAGTAATCTGGATCACTTTGGAAGAAAATCATCCAATTTCCATGCACGTGCTATTCATTCTTCAATAATGATCCTGAAGTACCAGTATTACGGAGAAAAGGTTGTTCGCAATGATTTGAATTCTTCGAATCTGAAGGAATCGTGGCAATCGAACCATTTTAATGGAATTCACAGCAATCCGCAAGCAATGCACGAATTTTTCCATGAATCTCTGCAAGGTATTACGAATTCCTTTTTATCCACTTACTAAGTTTTAGTATGTGCCATCGTTTTCAATTAGTCTTCAAGCAAACTGAAATAGTGAAAATAGTGTTGAATTTGAAATAGATTATGGCGAGCATGTGATGTAACAGGCCATCTTCTGCCTAATAGATGCCGGTATATCAAGCATAGTAATTGTAATAAGCAGTAAACGCAAGCAAGTCAAGGAAAAATCAAACTTTCTAAACAAGTTAGAGAAATCTTATTACGGAAGCCATTGAATTAGATTGTTTTTACTATTTCAGTTTACTAGAAAACAATCTGATAGTAGAGTTGTTATAAGTGCTAAATTGAAAACTGCCAATTTTCTTACCATTGACATGTCGCAATTTGTTCATGTATTTCCATCAGCTTGTATCGGCATGTGACGAAATGTGATCATTCTCGGTTGTCAAAATGTGTCACAGATGGCAGCTCACCCTTTCTCTGATTTTGATGTTCCATTGGCGAATGCTCTAACAACTCATGCTCTTTCGAAGACGAAGGCCCGCACAATGCTCTTTCCACTGATGGCAATGATTTTTTTGCCAACTCTTTCATCTTGTTGCTAAAAACATAGGTGCACAATTTATATTCTAGTTTTTAAAATCCCCTAATTTAATAAATTCACTAATGATGTCCTTATTAAACCACTCATACAAAGATGATTTCCCTCTTTTTATTGTTTACGAAATTTCATGAATCTTATGCTGAAATGCATGTTAGTCATCCTAGCTGATTTTAAGCTATCGTTTATGATTTAGAGTGGTTATTGATTTAATTGACAGCATCGTAGAACAGAAGTTGTTTCTCATTATTTTGAAAAGAATCAATATAAGACTTTACTTGAGCAATGCATGAATCAGTTTGAATGCGAAACGCGATAAGCGTAAGCGCAAAAATTTTAAAAATCGTTTATAATCCTCAGAAAAGGTTTTTTGGGGTAGCCCGGATGGATGTTGGGGGTAAGTAGTTAAGGAGAAAGCATTTTATATTCTACACAGCATTGATTTATGTATTTAGTTTGGATGTAAAACGTGATAACCTCTTTTTTAAGCAAAGCACCATGAGCGCCAATAGGCCTTAAGATACTCCGAAATCAATATAATGTCGTCTTTTCCACTTCTCGACTTTGCCCTAGATTCATCTTATCTAGATGTGGACTGTTATGCACTGTGGTCATAATCCACTCATTGCCGTTGGAATGTGATCATCTTTCTCCAACTCTCTTTGGTGATGTCTAATAATTATCATTTTTTGTGGTAACTGGAACAAAAAATGTGAAGTTTCATTCATAATGTGGCTATAACACTTCACAAGCATGCATATAATTCTGGAGTGTAATCATATTGTAATATTGTATGTAATCAATAGTGTGGATGTAATCACTGCACATTGGCAGTTTATCGCATTTTGATAGAAAAGGAAGGATAGCGTTTATCGTGTTATGCATAAAAACCGAATAGATTTCAGTGCGAATCTATCACTTATAAACCACCCATAACGATATAGTGGAGAGGAGAATAACCTTTGATTGTAGGAAACAAAATCTCGGGTCAAATGCGATGCATTTTTGGTGTGACAAGGGAGGATTTTCTGTCGAATAAGCCATTCAATTGCTACGAGTCGAAAAATTGCTCATTAGTTTGATATTTTCGACCAAACAAAAAATCGAGGTTTTCTAAAAATAACCATTATGGCGCTTATCGCATTTTGTATTCAAACTCTTCATAAGATAGTCTTCTATTGTGTCAATCAATTGAACGAGGGAGTCGACGTTTCCGTCATTGGTGACAGAAAGTACAGCTTTTCAAGTGATGGGTAGACCTATGAACAATGATTGCTCGTCAACTCATGTTTCCGATCAACTGTCCGGACGATTCGATTTAATATAATTTGCTACCACAATGCTGGTCGCTGAAGCGCTCAATAAATTCCGTAAGAAAGTCTTCTAATTTTCAAGGATTAAGTTATAAGTTTTTGCGAAAATGAGCAATATGTTCTGAGATACTGCTCAAATTGTTTCTAAGAATAAAGCATCGAAGAAATGTTTCAAATAGAGACAAAAAGAGTGTTATCTCTTCATATTGTTCATTTTGCTACTGATTTATAAACCACAGAAATATATTCATGCAGAATACATTTAGAATAGGTCTACACGTTTTTCCATGTACGCATGATAAAGGGTGCGGCATAAAAAACCGTGACTAAATTTTAAAGTAGCATAACTTTCTAATTATTCAACAGAAATTAACAAATAAGGTCTCATTTTGAAGCCAATGCACATCTTGATTACCATAATCAACATTGCAATGGTTGCATTTGAGGATGATAGTGTAATGTTCATGCAAAGCAGAAGAACTCAAAAGCCAGGGAACTAAATGAAAAGAACGACCACTGACTAAAAAAGCAAGCCTACTTCCAATTCTTCACTTAAAATAATCATCATGGCGAAGTGTTTCTGTTGCAGATCACACAACATCAATTTGGTGATGACTGTATCAGCCCTCATCAGAAACGCCTTGCAACCGAATGCTGGAAATTTCGTATTTTCCTGTTTTATTTCTTCTAAAGGCTCCACGTCTCTTCCAAGTTGTACCCCAAACATTTTCATTTTCTACTTCCAATTCTTCACTCAAATGGTTCATGGCAAAGTCTTACTATTGTTGCAGATGACCAAGTAGCTTCATGTCAATCATCCGATTATGAATAGGTAAGTATAATGAGGGATCGATGTGTTGAATCAAATATCTTCCAGGAAAATATTTTTCACATAAAAATCAATACCCAGAGCATCATTTGACTTTCATTAGGAAGCAATATAACTTGCATGTCTATGAACCATCTACAAAATCGAATTTCAAATTTAGAATGAGAAGTAATCGCAGTCGAGCCTATATGTGAAAATCTTAGTTTAATTTTGTCACTGAATTGTCACAACTAATTTATTAGAGAGAAAGGCACTTGATTAAACGATGCGCAGTTTAATACCTGTACATCACTTGCATCCGCAATGGACACCATTGATAACATTGATAAAGAGACAAAGAGAACCCGAGATGACGAGCTCAATAATCGATCATGAACACATTGAATGAAGTTCATATTTTGAATTCGCCACTCTGACAAATTCATCATTCGTTTTTCGAATTTGGATTTATCACTTGGAAGTGATTGATTCCAATCAGTGCTCTACCTATCTCAAATCAAGTATTCTAAGATCAACAGTAAAGAGTTTGGACTGACTAGCAACGAATACAGAAACTTCAACGGTGAGACTACAGGCATGTCAAGTGAAAAGTACGCATTTTTACTCAATTTTCTTCTGACAACAAAGGTCTGTAGCAGCAGATTGAGCATCTAAAGAGAATGACTGATAGAGTATTGTTGTCATCTGTGGGCCGGCGCACCAAAAAAAGCATTTTAACCTCCTTGAACGGGTTGAGAAAAATGTCAAGAATCTTATGAGTGAAAAACTTGCTAACAAGTTGCAGCCACTCTCCGTCAGACAGGATGTTGCTTCACTCAGTCTCTTCTACAGATATTATTTCGGTAGAAGCAGCTCTGCAGTAAGTGTGATGGCATTTTCCTAAATGAAAATGTTTGGGGTACAACTTGGAAGAGACGTAGAGCCTTTAGAAGAAATAAAACAGGAAAACGCGAAATTTTCAGCGTTCGGTTGCAAAGCGTTGATCTAGTCATCACCCAATTGATGTTGTGTGATCATCTGCAACAGAAAGACTCCACTATAATGATTATTTTAAGTGAAGAATTGGAAGTAGGCTTGCTTTTTTAGTCAGTGGTTGTTCTTTTCATTTAGTTCCCTGGCTTTTGAGTTCTTCTGCTTTGCATGAACATTACACTATCATCCTCAAATGATTCTGGCAATCAAGATGTGCATTGGCTTCAAAATGAATTTCTAATTATTCAACAGAAATTAACAAATAGGGTCTCGAACATGCATTCCATAGAAAATACCATTGATATTAGATTCTAAAAGAAGTTGAAGTTAATGCATGTATTTTATTTGCGAAATGAATGGTCTTGTTTATTGACTTGGATCTCATTTAATTCTGGCATCAATATAAAAAAATGATTGTGTAAAGTTTCACACGATTGTGATTTACGCCTGACATTTAACAAGACTGACATTTCTCATTATAAATTGCTATTATTAAATGTCAGATATGATAAGTTAAGGTTTGTAATTAGATTGACAAAAATTGTTTTGATTTGAGTGTGGCTGATAACATATTGAAAATGCCCACATCCTTATAACCGAGATCGGGACAATTGCCTAACAGAATCAGAATATTGGAATATGAACTGCTAATTTCAATTTTATTGAGTAAAATATATTAAATAATAATAACTAAACAAGTCTTTAAACGCACAAAATTATTACACTAAAATCGATTTCGCCGGTCCGGCCTGGTCACTTAGTACATAAACAAATCTTACTGATATAATAGAGATCAAATGCTAAATCATTTGAAATCATAGAACTTTAACATCACAAAAATCAAAGAGATAGAAATAATAGAAATGAAGTCCTAGCACAGTATAATGGTGAAAATCAATTTCTACATATAGTCACTGTCGGTACATTGGCCTGATTCCATTCGCTTTTGTTGTTCATTAATATTTTTGAGGCTTGTATGCTGTTTTTGATGTTAACGGCTTCCGATATTTGTCGTTCCATGTCGTTGTTGTGGTGTATGCTCTTCACATTTATCTTAAATTTCTGTTCTTGTTGCTCATGTACCTCTTTACAATGTTTCCAAAGTACTGATCCTTCTTTCCTTCCCTTGTATTGTCTCCAGTGTTCATTGCCTCTTAGCTTTGCAGTTCTTGCCGTCTCTCCAATGTAAACTCCCTCACAGCTTTCGCATATTATTTCATACGTGATTTCTTGTTCTTTACACTTCCCTTTACCATCACTGTCGCATACGAAGCATTCATTTTCTCTACATTTTGTTGATTTGAATGGATCTGATTTTTGTAATCGATTTTAGTATAATAATTTTGTGCGTTGAAAGACTTGTTTAGTTATCATTATTTAATATATTTTACTCAATAATGCTTTCGAAGTCTTTCTTTGACAATTGTGTTAAAATAACAAAAACTTGCACTAATCCTACAGAGGTTATAGATACAATGAAACGCACCATGAAACAAAGCCTACGGTTAATACAAGCACGACATCATAAAGATCTTATAGTAGAACTTTACAATAGAAAAACTGGCACAGCAGAAGTTGAAAATCTATCTGCAAAATTATGCAAAGATTTACCAGCAAGTCGAACCAAAACTCTAGTTGGAACAATCATGAAATGGAAAATGAAAGATGCAGCAGATGAATTACGAAAAGAGAAATACATGAATACAAAAATATGGCGAGAAAGTAAACAAAAGCTCAAAGAAGCTGATGTACTGAAAGAGTATTTACAATTATGGAAAGTTGAATCGAATTCATTCACCAAACGTTCACGCACAAAGAACAAGAAAAAGACTATGTTTTTGACAGAAAAATACTGTACAGGTAAAGAATAATTACCGAACGAAATCAATGGAATATACATTGGCGACCAAGAGACAGATCAATATTCATTAGATACGATGTGTTATGATGGATCTACAATAAATGAAAATGAAAATCAATTATTACAACTTCCTCCTAAGTTTTCCTTATATGAAACAGTTGATATTACAAAATGTGAAATAGAAGTGGAGAAATCATTGGCTAAACTAAGATGGTCAATGACTGAACAGTTGATAGACATTGATAATACATCAACAGTCGATTCAAATGAGACAATTAAGGGCAGAAAGAGAGATGAACAAAGTTTTATGAATGTAAAAACAAACACATTTGACTTTCGAAAAATGAAGGCAACTGATCTTCCCTTCAACAAAAGAGTGTTTCTACCTAATCCTTTAGACTACGAAAATGAACTGAAGATCCAACACTTAAAAAGCCAGTTGCTGAATACAATAAAGAGTTTTTCCACAATGAATAATAACACAGAGAAAAAATGGGAAAATCTCACTAAACAAGAAGAAGAAGGTCTTAAGTCTCTTTTAAAGAAGGAAAAAGAAGATAACATTGTGATCTATCAAACTGACAAAAGTGGTCGATTCTCTGTTGATACCAAAACAAATTATAGAGAGATAAGTAAAGATCATTTTCAACATGATATCGACGTTACAGAATCAGATATAATCAGAATAGAGCAAATACTAAATGCACATGCAGTTTTTTGGACCAGAATACTAAGAGCTGGACATCTAACAAATGATAAAAACAGAATAAAGACTAACATGATAAACATATGCAACAATATACCCCCATTATACACACTAAGAAAAGATCACAAAGAGTATTTGGATAAAAACAAAGGACCTCCAGTACGACCAGTTTGTGGGGCTGTAAATTCGCCAAACAGTAGACTATCACATTTGATGAGTTTGATCTCAAATATGGATTAATGATGAAAATACGATATGTCTCAGCACCGAAGAGTTACTAGCAGAGATAAAGAAAGTGAATGAGACAGAACCTTCACAAAATATTATAATTGGATCTGCGGATGTGAAAGCTCTCTATCCAAGTTTAGACATTGATTTCACAATAAAGAAGGTATGCGAACTCTTTAAGAATTCTGACATTGAAATAGATTGCATAGACTACAAGAAATTAGGATTATATTTATCACTAAACAGAAGCAGGGAAGAACTTAACGAAATTGAACTTTTGAACTTCCGCCCAACAAGAAAAACAAACTGTGGTCGTCCACCGACAATTACAGGAAATGGAATGGAAGAACTTCCAAATAAAAGATATTCTATATGGAAACCATCAATCATGATACCAGAAAATAAAACAACTAAAAGAAAATTATTGACAGAGGCAATAAAAATTGGTTTACAAACAGTGATGCACAATCATGTATACAAATTTGATAATCATGTAAAATTACAAAAACATGGAGGACCAATTGGACTTCAGTTAACTGGTGTAATTGCGCAGGTTTTTATGATGTGGTGGGATGAAAGACTGAAAGAACAATTGAGAGAAAACAACATACAATGCATCTTAATGAAAAGATACGTGGATGACATAACACTTATTCTAAATGAAAAACAGAATAATTCTATGTCAAGTCAACTAGTAGGAACCAATAATACTGTGACTGCAGAGAATGATGAAAGAATAATGAAACTGGTACAAACAATCGGTGACAAGATCCATCCTTCAATCCAACTCGATATTGATTTCCCATCTAAATATACTGATAAAAAATTACCAATATTAGATCTGAAGGTATGGATAGCGTCGTTAAATGAAAATAACCATTCAAGTATTATTCTACATGAATTCTATGCAAAAGAAATATCAACAAAAATGCTTGTACATGCAAGGACAGCGATGTCGATGACAACAAAAAGAACAATACTAACACAGCAAATGCTAAGAATAATGTTAAATTGTAGCCAACATTTACAATGGACGGAAACCGCAAAACATCTAACAGAAATGAACAAAAGACTACAATATTCTGGATACAACAAAAAATTCAGAACAGAAATAACGAAATCGGCATTGAATGCATACAATAAATTGCTCGAAGATGACAGAAACGGAACCAGAACACTATACCGACCAAGAGCATGGAAGCGATCGGAAAGAAATAGAGAAAAACAAAAGAAAAAGACAAAGTGGTATAAAAGAAATGAGTATGATAGTGTCCTATTCATTCAGGCGACGCCTAACTCAATATTAAAGAAAGAATGTCAGAAAGTAATAAAGAGGAGTGGAGTGAAAATAAAGGTGATTGAGAAATCAGGAGAAACATTGAAACGAAAATTACAAAAATCAGATCCATTCAAATCAACAAAATGTAGAGAAAATGAATGCTTCGTATGCGACAGTGATGGTAAAGGGAAGTGTAAAGAACAAGAAATCACGTATGAAATAATATGCGAAAGCTGTGAGGGAGTTTACATTGGAGAGACGGCAAGAACTGCAAAGCTAAGAGGCAATGAACACTGGAGACAATACAAGGAAAGGAAAGAAGGATCAGTACTTTGGAAACATTGTAAAGAGGTACATGAGCAACAAGAACAGAAATTTAAGATAAATGTGAAGAGCATACACCACAACAACGCCATGGAACGACAAATATCGGAAGCCGTTAACATCAAAAACAGCATACAAGCCTCAAAAATATTAATGAACAACAAAAGCGAATGGAATCAGGCCAATGTACCGACAGTGACTATATGTAGAAATTGATTTTCACCATTATACTGTGCTAGGACTTCATTTCTATTATTTCTATCTCTTTGATTTTTGTGATGTTAAAGTTCTATGATTTCAAATGATTTAGCATTTGATCTCTATTATATCAGTAAGATTTGTTTATGTACTAAGTGACCAGGCCGGACCGGCGAAATCGATTTTAGTATAATAATTTTGTGCGTTGAAAGACTTTAGTCATTATTATTTAAAGCACTGTAAATGGTATTTAGTATTGTTAAAAGCCATATTTTATTTTTCAGGAAAGTACTATAGTTTGTCGATATCTGTATTTAAAATCTCAGTACTTACATCAGTGTAAGTACTGGTCATAAAAGTACTTACATTCAGTTAAGGCAAACAACTAGAACACTTTGCAAAAACACAGAAGTCATTGTTCATTTGAGTCATTTAGTTCCTTGCATTCATTCACTGTAATTTTAACAATGCAATTTTGGAATGAGAACCTTGCTCCACTTTGACACTCAATGGATCTCACTTCGTTATTTGACTGATTACAGTATATAGCACTGCTCATTTGCTTCTCAAATAAGCTCCCATCGATGTATGCAGAATCTGCAGCATCAGATATGCGGCCAGTCTTCTTCCTGGCGACCTCGCTTGGAATCCCGGCTTGCACCAGCCTATTCTTCGCGGTCCTTCTCAGGCTTGTATTTGTAAGGAACATGTCACTTGATGTAGAATGTAGAAACAAGTTCCTCACAGTTTGCTGAATGCTATGTATACCCAAGCGGGTGTTTTTATACCAGACGGGGCCTCGAGGATAAGGTATGCATGCAAGATAAAATGCCTTGTTGCCTTCTTGGTTATGAGCTTCAGGGCGATGCGACACGTACTCTTTGAATAACTTCAAAGGACAGCGTTCGGCATTATCACTGGCATACACTCGCGTGACCTTCGGATCCATTCTTGTGTTAGTAATACCAAAGCGTTTGTTTTTAGACATTCGCTCTGTGTATTCAAGAAAGTCACCATTTTCATCCTTTCCAAGGCGTATTTGTGAATCCTCACCGTAGTCCAAATCATATTGCTCTTGAGCTGCTCTTAAGCTAAAATGCAATCCAAGATGATAAATCAACGTTTGCTGAAGTTGTTTTGGATTTGAATATCCAAAAATTCCTTTTCGCCACAATTCATCTTCGGCTTCAATCGGTATATTGTTTGCTCGCTTTTTGGGTTTAGCAAGACCAGCCTTAGCTGACAGTTTCATTTCAGCATTTAGGACCATGTGCGACTCTTGAAACTGAGGATCTTTGAATAAGGAGAAATTAAAATTGTAGTTGTGTATGAAATTGTATTGAATCATCGCTCCAAGCTCTTTTAAAGTTGACGGTGGATACCTGCTACCATCAGTTTTTCTGACATCAGAAAAGGCAGTAATTCAAATCGGATTCGGTAAATTCATCAATTCCCTTGATTACCTCTAATGGACCATGAATTCTAATTTTCCATTCATCGTGCCAACTCTTAAATAGCTTAAATGCCCACTTCGCTTTTTGAATAGTATTTTTTGGGGTCACTTCATTTAGATGGCTTTGAATTTCAGTGTCAGTAGTTGATGCAAATCTACTGGAAGTGGGAATTTGATTTTCAGTAATACGTGAAGCCATTATCGTGTAAACCTTTCAGGAGATGAGCTTGGATAAAATGACCAGATTATTCCAGTTAGATTATGCATGATTCAAATTTCAAACATCATTGAGAATATCATGGAATATACCAGGTAATCCATGGACTTCTAAATCATAGTGCTATTGTAGTCTGTGGATGAACCATAGAATTCGATCTTTAATGCCTTTGCTATCCATGGACTCCTACAACGAATGCATAGATAGATAAGACTGAATCCATAGAATTCCAAGGTTTCAAATCTAAAAATGAAAATAAATCTATGGAAACCTAGATATTCTAGATCTCCAAGAATACAGAATCCCAAATCTATGGTTGAATCATGGACTTCTATAATATAGCATCTGGACAGATATCTAAAATAGCACGTATACGAGATGAGGCTGATATTGTATTTCATATTGATGCATTTAAGCATGTATCGGTTGATTAATTTTCGTGATAATGTATAACTGTATCTGGAAGATCATGCTGATTTGCATCAATTTTGAAGTATAATTCCTATAGTCTCTTTTTCAGTCTGACTTTCCCCATTGGTGAGACTCTGATCAGAATTTTCAGTCGCCTTTTGCACATTGGCAAATGAGTTATCTCAGGAAACTTATTCATGTATCAATCAATGTCATTCACATAGATCTGCTGGCTACTATTTTTTGAATTAAATAAAACATTGGAGTGCTGCTATTTACAGAAATTATTTACGAACACGCAAGATTTTAAAAGAGAGTTAATCAATGATCAAAGTCAAATAATTAATCCTTTGGAAACAAACTGGCATTTCAGGTTTACACTTTTTTACAAATATTACGTCATATCTTCCCTTTTCCAAGTGAAGCAGCACATCAAATAGCACAAAGTGCTACGTTGATTCGTGGATTGGTTATTGGTTTTGGTTTTACTTCCTGAAATGACTTTATTCATTCGGGAACTTTCGAAGAACCAACACCAAAGAAAACACTACATCTGTTTGTTGCTTTGCCTTTATTATTAATGCCATAGTGGCGCATAGAAGCTCAGAATATTGATGCAACATGCACCAGGATAGAATCGAGCTCTTCATTTTATAAATATTATTCAGAAAGAGGCCTAGCCATATCCATACAGGGTGCTCATTTCGATTGTGTGATAGAAGATAATGCAATAGCACTGCAAACTTGTATTGTTTTTGCATCACTTAATGAAATTTCATGATCCATCCTATGAGATATGCATTTCCATATAGGGTCTAAAATCACTGTGAAAAATAAGATAAAAAAGTTCATGATCTTTATTGTGCTGAATTTTTCGATCGTTGCAAGGATGAGTTCAGGATAATATACTCGTTTGTAACTTTACAATCAGATTTCTGTCGCTCCGAAAATCAAAAAGTACGAGTATAGTCTTACTCGTATTCACACATTTTCTACTTTAATTTGAGGCGACGAACGAAGTCAGTTATCATTTCACATTTGAGGGCTATGCTTCCATATCGATTGAAATTTCTTCTTCTTCTTCTTCCTGAGGAAGACAATTGTGAGAATGTACTAACTTTGCCACCAAATAAAAGTAATTTTGGTTTGGTCGTCGGCGTAAATCACATTGTTCTTTATCGATAGATTCTGAGGCTTAATTTTCAAAGATAAGCAATGAAATGTAGGTGGAAAGTCTTTAAATTTACTGTCATTCTTATACCGGTACACAAACACAGGGCATGTGCTGAGCATTTTCCTTTCTCCACAAACATCGCTGATGATTTGAAATACACTAATTAACAACGCCCGCAGAGCAAGAATAACAAGAATACAATGCACATAACGTCTGTATGAATGACATCGATTCAAATAGTCAGCCTCATTTCGTATAGAAGGGTCAATGATATCTGTTCAGATTTCTGTCCAGATGCTATATTATAGAAGTCCATGGTTGAATATATCAATTATGTTTGTCAATGTTGATATCATTACATACAGTGCTATAAATATGTTATAAATGCCTCGATATCGGATCCAAATGGCCAAATATCCTCGTGGCTTCGCCACTCGGACATTCTGACCATTTAAATCCTCTATCGAGGCATTTATCATATACTTAATATATTTTACTCAATAATGCTTTCGAAGTCTTTCTTTGACAATTGTGTTAAAATAACAAAAAATTTCAATTTTATTATCCCTTAACTTCTTTGTTTAGACCAAGTAGAACTGAAATACTTTCATGTTTTCAGTGTAGTCGGTTGAAAATTATTCACAATAAGAGAATGATTGAAATGTTATGAAAAAAGATAAAAATTCAGTCTGTGATGAGCTGAGTTGGAAACTCAGGCGATTACAAGTTGTTTTGCAAAACATTGTATTCAGCAAACTATGTAAAAAAGCGTGTGTTGAATAAACAAAGCGGAATCGGAGGATGTCAAAATTAATTATAATGTTAGACATGAACTGACATGATAAGCATTTGATATGAGAAGAAACGTATGGATCAATAGAATAAGCATAGTTCGAACTCGAGGAAGTACATGTAGCGAACGTCTGCTTGGAGATGAGCACAGTGTGATCAAATTCTTAGAACCACGGGTGTGGAAGCGGAAGCGATGGGAGCGATCGTTTTCATCGGAAGCGGAAGCGAATGCCCGACGATCGCTTCCGAAAGTATCATGATACTAATACCCTGAAATTTTTCGCGGCACCTCGTATTCGACGGCACCCTTGTGGTCCGCAACATTCTCTAGAATCTTCTCGACACCTCGTATTCGACGGCACCCTTGTGGTCGGCAACATTCTCTAGAATCTTCTCGGCACCTCGTATTCGACGGCACCCTTGTGGTCGGCAACATTCTCTAGAATCTTCTCGGCACATCGTATTCGACGGCACCCTTGTGTTCGGCGGCACTCTTGTGGTCGGCGACAGCTCCTGCAATCTTCCGCGATGCCCAAGCGTGATGCTGCACCGTCGTGTTCGGCTGCATCCTTGTGGTCGGCAACATTCTCTAGAATCTTCTCGGCACCTCGTGTTCGGCGGCATCCTTGTGGTCGGCAACATTCTCTAGAATCTTCTCGGCACCTCGTGTTCGGCTGCATCCTTGTGGTCGGCAACATTCTCTAGAATCTTCTCGGCACCTTGTGTTCGGCTGCATCCTTGTGGTCGGCAACATTCTCTAGAATCTTCTCGACACCTCGTATTCGACGGCACCCTTGTGGTCCGCAACATTCTCTAGAATCTTCTCGACACCTCGTATTCGGCGGCATCCTTGTGGTCGGCAACATTCTCTAGAATCTTCTCGGCACCTCGTGTTCGACGGCACCCTTGTGGTCGGAGACATTCTCTAGAACCCTCTCGGCACCTCGTGTTCGACGGCACCCTTGTGGTCGGCAACATTCTCTAGAATCTTCTCGGCACCTCGTATTCGACGGCACCCTTGTGGTCGGAGACATTCTCTAGAACCCTCTCGGCACCTCGTGTTCGACGGCATCCTTGTGGTCGGCAACATTCTCTAGAATCTTCTCGGCACCTCGTATTCGACGGCACCCTTGTGGTCGGCGACATTCTCTAGAACCCTCTCGGCACCGTCGTGTTCGGCTGCACCCTTTTGGTCGGCGACATTCTCTAGAATCTTCTCGGCACCTCGTGTTCGGCGGCACTCTTGTGGTCGGCGGCACTCTTGTGGTCGGCGACAGCTCCTGCAATCTTCCGCGATGCCCAAGCGTGATGCTGCATCGTCGTGTTCGGCTGCATCCTTGTGGTCGGCAACATTCTCTAGAATCTTCTCGGCACCTCGTGTTCGGCGGCATCCTTGTGGTCGGCAACATTCTCTAGATTCTTCTCGGCACCTCGTGTTCGGCTGCATCCTTGTGGTCGGCAACATTCTCTAGATTCTTCTCGGCACCTCGTGTTCGGCTGCATCCTTGTGGTCGGCAACATTCTCTAGAATCTTCTCGGCACCTCGTGTTCGGCGGCACCCTTGTGGTCGGCAACATTCTCTAGATTCTTCTCGGCACCTCGTGTTCGACGGCACCCTTGTGGTCGGCAACATTCTCTAGAATCTTCTCGGCACCTCGTATTCGGCGGCATCCTTGTGGTCGGCAACATTCTCTAGAATCTTCTCGGCACCTCGTATTCGACGGCACCCTTGTGGTCGGAGACATTCTCTAGAACCCTCTCGGCACCACGTGTTCGACGGCACCCTTGTGGTCGGCAACATTCTCTAGAATCTTCTCGGCACCTCGTATTCGACGGCACCCTTGTGGTCGGAGACATTCTCTAGAACCCTCTCGGCACCTCGTGTTCGACGGCACCCTTGTGGTCGGCAACATTCTCTAGAATCTTCTCGGCACCTCGTGTTCGGCTGCATCCTTGTGGTCGGCGACATTCTCTAGAATCTTCTCGACACCTCGTATTCGATGGCACCCTGGTGGTCGGCAACATTCTCTAGAATCTTCTCGGCACCTCGTGTTCGGCTGCATCCTTGTGGTCGGCAACATTCTCTAGAATCTTCTCGGCACCTCGTGTTCGGCGGCATCCTTGTGGTCCGCAACATTCTCTAGAATCTTCTCGGCACCTCGTATTCGACGGCACCCTTGTGGTCGGCAACATTCTCTAGAATCTTCTCGGCACCTCGTATTCGACGGCACCCTTGTGGTCGGCGACATTCTCTAGAGCCCTCTCGGCACCGTCGTGTTCGGCTGCACCCTTTTGGTCGGCGACATTCTCTAGAATCTTCTCGGCACCTCGTGTTCGGCGGCATCCTTGTAGTCCGCGACATTCTCTAGAACCCTCTCGGCACCGTCGTGTTCGGCGGCACCCTTTTGGTCGGCGACATTCTCTAGAATCTTCTCGGCACCTCGTGTTCGGCGGCATCCTTGTAGTCCGCGACATTCTCTAGAACCCTCTCGGCACCGTCGTGTTCGGCGGCACCCTAGTGGTTGCCGACGGCTCCTGCAATCTCCCGTGATACCCAAGTGTGATGTTTCACTTTAGTATTCGACGGCGTCCCAGTTGCATTTCTCTGGTCCTCGGCACCTCGGTAACAATAACGATATTTCGGAGTGAGCATTTCTGTTTATTGATTCATCCACGAATTTTATCTTGTGTTAACTCCTCATCTTGTAGCAGCCGCTCATAATCTTGCAATTCAACTTAATTCAACTTTCAGTGTAGATGCGCAGCAAATTTTTCGCTCTCTCAGTCTCGGTGGGAGCTTGTCTCCGACTAACTCCACTCATCACCGATGCTTCGGATTTGATTGAGTAAGTAAATTTTCGGTCGTAAAAATGATTGATTGATGCATTTTCATTTATTCCAGACAAGAACAACTTGTCGGAGTTCAGGTGATATTCCGACATGGTGCGAGAACGCCGGTCTACGACTTGCATTATGACAGGAACGTCATCCCAGATGTGAGTCTCTTCAATATTTAGAATTTAACTGTTTCAATTAGTGCATTATTCACGCCTCATGACAGGAAGACTTGTAAACGGCCAATACTTACGAGTATGGAAATAATAATTTAATAAATAATTTAATATTTATTATTATTTTATAATTATTTTATTAAATAAATTATATATATAAAATTATTTATAAATTTAAATATTTTTAATATAAAAAATTAATTTTATTTTATTTATTTTATTATATTAATTAAAATAAAATATTAAAATAATTATTTTATTAATAATTAATAATTTTTAATATTATTTATAAAATAAAAATTATATTAAAAAAATTTAATAAATAAATTATATATAATAATTTTTAATTAATTATAATATTTTTAATTAAATAATTAAAATTTTTATTAATATATTTTTTTTATTATATAATTAATTATAATATAAAATAAATAAATAATTTTATTTTAAAAAAAAATAATATTATATTTTTATTTTAATAAAATATTTTATATAAATTTATTTTTAATATATTTATTATAATTTTTTTTTAAATTATATATTATTATTTAATTTAATTATTTTTAATATATTTTTTAAAAATTAATTATAAATATTTAAAAAAATAATTTAAATTATTTTATAATTTTAATATTATTTTATAAATAATTTTTAATATTAATTATTATTTAAAATATAAAAATAAATTTATAATATATTTTTATTTAAATATTATTAAATTTTTTTAAAAAATTATTATTTTATATTTTATTAATATATAATTATAAAATTAAAAATTATAATTTAATTATTAAATTTATTATTTTTATTTTAATTTATTAATTTTTTTAAATAAAATTTTTTTATAATAAATAATTAAAAAATATTTTTATTATATTATTTATTAAAATTTTAATTTAATTTTATTTTATTATAATTATTAAAAATTTTTTTTAAATAATAAATATATTTAAATATTTTTTTAAATTTTTTTTATTATTTTTAATTATTAATATTTATTTTTAATAATTTTTAAATTATAAATTATTTTTTTTATTATAAATAATTTTTTTTATTTATATATATTTATTTATAAAATTAATAAATATTTTTTTTTTTATAAATTTAAAAAATTATATTTATAAATTATTATTTTTTTTAATTTTATTTTATTAAAAATTAATAATATTTATTATTTATAATTATTAAAAATAAAATTTTTTTATTTTAAATTATTTAATTAAATAATTTAAATTTTTATTTTTTTAATTTAATATTTATTAATTATTAAATTATATTTTATTTTTAAAATTATATTTTATTTAAATTAAAATTTTAATTATATATAAATTTATTATAAATAATTTTATATTATTTTATATTTTTTTAATTAAAATTATAAAATTTTAATTTAAAATTTAAAAAATTATATTTTAGAATAATTTAATTTTTTAATTTTATAAAAATTTTTTTTTAATTCTCTTTAAAATTATTAAAGAAAAAAAAAAATACTATGAAAATGTTTTTTTATTTTTTTTTTAAAAAAAAAAAAATACATTATTTATAATAAAATAATAAAATAAATTTAATATGAAAAATTTATTTTTTTTAAAAAAAATTTTTTAATTTTATATTTATTTTTATTAATTTTTTTTTTTAATTATTTTTAAATAAATTAATTTTTTAAATTTTTATAAAATAAAATTTTTTTTTAATTTGTTTAAATATTTTTAATTTACAAAAATTATTTTTTTAAATTTTTTTTTTTTATATATAATTTTTTTAAAAAAAATTTTTTTTTTTTAATTGTTATTTAATTTTTATTATTAAAATATAATAAGTTTATTATTAATTTTTTTTTTTTTTTAAATTAATTTTTTTTGTAAATAAAATTTTTAAAATTTATTTTTAAAAATTTTTATTTATATTTTTTTTTTTATTGTTTTTATTTAAAAACAAAATTTAAAAATATAATTAAAATTATTAATTTAATTTTTTTTTTAATTAAAAAATTTAATAATTTTTTAATTTTTTTTTACTATAAAATTTTTTAATTAAATTATTAAAAACATTTTTTAAAAATTTAAAAATATAATCTTATTTTTAATAAAAAAAATAAAAAAATTATAAAATATATAAAATTTTTATTTTTTTAGTTTTTTAAAAAAATTTTAAAATTTTTTTAAAAAAAATAATAAAATTTTTTAGTTTTAGTAAGAAAAATTATTGATTTTTAATTTTAAAATAAAAAATTAAAAAATTTATTATTTAAGTTTTATTATTAAGTAAAATTTTTTAAGTTTATTAATCTTAATTGATTTTTATAAATTAAATAAAAAAAATTATTAAATAATTTAATTTGTTATTAATTTTAAAATTTTGTTGTATTAAAAATTTTATTTTAAATTTTTAATTTTTCTCTTTAATTTTATTTATATTAAATTTTTTAATAATTTGTTTCTAGATTATTATTTGTAATTTTTTATAGCTTTTTATTTTCAAAAAAAAAATAAAAAAATAAATATTGTTTTATTATTGCTAAAAATATTGTAAAATAAATTTTATTAATAAAATTTTTTCGTTTTTTAAAAATAATTTATTATTTTTTTTAAATTTTTTAGATTTTTAAAATAGTTTTGTTTTAAAAAGATTATTTTTTTTATAATTTAATTTTTGTTTTTCTTTTTTTGTTAAATTTTTTTTTTTTAAATTAAAAAATTTTTAAGTTAATAAATACATTTCTTTTTTTAATTTTTTTTAAATTAAATATATAATATAATGTTTTTTGTATAAATAGTTTATTAAGAAAAATAAAAAAATTTAAATAATGAAATTAAAATTTTTTAATTAAAAAATTTAATTTTTTTTTATAAAAATTTAAAAAATATAAATATTTTATAAGTTATTTAATTATTAATTTTTAAATTAATTATATAAAGTAAAATAAATTTTAAAGTAAATTTAAAAAAAAAATAATTAAAATTTCATTACTTTTTTTTTTTTTTTTTATAAATTTTTTTAATTTTTTAAAAAATAATTTTTTTTAAAATTTTTTTATTTGTTAAAAAATTTTTTATATTTAAATATATAAAATATATACAAATTTATTTTAATTTTTGTTATTATTTTTTTTTTTAACAATTTTTTTTTTTTTTTGTAGATATAAAAAAAAATTAAAAATTTAACATTGTAATTTTTTAATAAAAAATATTTTTTAAGAAAATTTTTATTATTTTATTAATTTTATTTTATTTTAATTTTAAAAAAAATATTTATTTTTTTAATTATTATTATAAATTTTCTTATTTAAATTAATATAGAATTTTTATTTTTAAAAAATAAAAAAAAATTTTTAATATTTAAAATTCTTTTATAATTTTTTTTATTAAGAATTAATTTTTTTGTTAATAAAAAAAAATATTTTTTTTTTTTTTAAATATATTTTAAATTTAATATTTTTTTAAATTAAATTACATAAAAAATTTTAAATTATTAAAATAAAAATTTAAATTAATTTTAAAATTTTAAAATGTTTTAAAAATTTATTTTTTTTTTTTAATTTAAATTATATATTAATTTAATAAATTAAATATAATAATTATAATAATTTAAAAAATATTTTAAAAATAAAAATATTATTTAATTTATTAATTTAAAAATTTTATAATAAAAAAATAAAAAAATAATATAAATATATTAAAAAAATTTTTATATTATTATTAATTAAAGTTACGATAGAGACAGATAGACTGGAACCCCCATGCCTTCATGGTTGTTTTTCTTAATAGATCTTAATAAAGTCTCGCCTGATGAACTTTCATGCTACCGCCCGGAAGAAATAATCATCTGACACAATGTACTATACTCATTGACATAATTAATGAAACAAACTATCATTGGTTGAATTGAAGTTTGTTTCAATTTTTTTCTCAGGTATGATGCATATCTCGCTTTCTATGTATTACCATTCAACACATTAAGAGAATGGAGAAAGATCTATGGTGGTCAAATTTCAAATTTTGATATCCGATACAACTGTCACAATTGCTTTTACAAATTGAACATAAACGTGAACTGAAATCCAGCTTTTTGTAAATAAAATGGCACACGATCAGTTTACCAGTGGTATGGCTATTGGTATGATTCGTTGTGGTAGAAGTTGTGCGAGTGTTGCCGAAGAGCTGCAACTATCGAGAGTCGTTGTTTGGAGGTGGTGGTGTCGATGGAAAGCAGAAGGAGATGTTAAAAAGAAGAAGGGATCTGGTCGACCAAGAAAGTCTGCAGGGAGGACAGACGCACGTCGTAGTTTTAGCTGCAAAAGAGGAACAGAGGTTGTGTCAGGTCCCAAAGCTAGTCGTACACTGGAAGAGTGCCCATATATAGACTGTAGCGTTCGAACGGCTTACCGAAGATTGCGAGAAACTGGAATCAATCGCGACGACCAGCTCTGTCCTAATCCATTGAGTTTTGAGTACCGCAAAAGACGAGTTGCCTGGTGGTGTTTTTTTGGTTTGGTTTTGGTATGTTGTGGTGGTGGTTTGGTTTTTTTTTTTGTTTTTTGGTGTATTGTTATTGATTATATTTATGATTGTGTGTGTTTTTATTTTTTTTTTGTTTTTGTTGTATTTGTTGTTTTTTTTTATTTTTTTTTATTTTTTGTTTGTTTTTTTATGATTTTTTTTTTTTATATTTTTGTATTTAATTTTTTTTTTTTTTTTTATATTTTTTTTTTTTTTTGTTTTTGTTTTTTTTTGTGATTTATATGTATTTTTTTGTGTTTATATTGTAATTTTGATTTTTTGATTTGTTATTGTTATGTATTTTTAGATTTGTTAACTTTTTTATATTTTGTGTTTTTTTTTTTTTTTTATTTTTTATTTTTTTTGATGTTTTTTATTTGGTTAATGATTTTTTTTTTTATTTATTTTTTTATGTTTTTTTGATTATGTTTTTGATGTGGTATTTTTTTCTTGTTTTTGTTTTATTTTTTTTGTTTATTTTTTTTGTGTTTTTTGTTATAGTTCTTTGTTTTAGTTGGTATTTTTTTATATGTGATTTTTTTTAGTAGTTTGAATTGTATTTTTTAGGTGTTTTTTTTTGTTTTTTTTGTTTTTATTTTATTTAATTTTTTTTTTTTTTTATTTGTGGTTTTTTATTTTTGTGGTTGGTAGGTAGGGTGGTGTGTTTGGTGGTGGTTGTTTGTTGTTTATGGTTGTAGTTTGTGTTTTGGTGTGGTTTTGGTTTTTGTGGTTTTTGTTGGTTTGTTGGGTTTTCGGGGTTGGTAGGTAGGAGGTGTTTTTGGTGGGGGGGGTGTTGGGGTTGGGTTTTGGGGGGTGGGGTTGTGGTGTATTAGTTTATTTTTGTTTGAGTTGAAGGTTTTTTTGTTTTTTGTGAGGTGTTTGTTTTTATGTGATGTTTTGTTTGTGTTTGTGTTGGTAAGTTTTGGTTAGTTTTTTATGTTTAGTTTGGTGTTGTAAGTAGGTTATTTTTTTTGGGTTAGGTTTGTTTGGGTTTTTTTGGTGTATTTTTTTTATTTGTGATAATGTATATTTTTTGGGGTTTGATTTTTTTTTTGTTTGTAGTTGTTTTTTGGGTTGATTTTTGTTTTGTTTTGTTTTGTGGGGGTTTTTTTTAGTTTATGGGGTTGGGGTGGTATTTGTTTTTTGAGTTTTTTTTTGTGATGCCCATTCGCTCTATGAGTGAAATGACCATTCACATGGCCGAAAGTATTGTGGACGATGGAATCGGCGATTCACTCTGGATTTCAATGACGGCTCGTGTGTCTCAGAGTGCAT
>CAJQUW010005555.1:0-195062 GCA_907163375.1 Prostheceraeus crozeri | reverse complement strand
TGCCTCGTTCCACGTGACTATTAAGGATCATAAAGATAAGGTGGAAGGATCGTATCCTTTGCGTCCTATAGCATCTTGTAGGAATACGCCAACTGAAAAAATAGATTGGCTCGTGTCTCGATCTAAATAGACAGTAAAATCTTGTCTCAATTAACTCAGCTCGTACCGTCGCATATCAAGAACGCCGAAGATTTAGTTGTTCAGCTGCAACGCCTTAGATATAAGCCTTACTGCACATTCTTATCCCTAGATGTTAAAAACCTTTATCCTAGCATCCCCATCTCTGATGGCATAAAACAAGTTACCGATTTTGTCTCTGAAAATTGGAATAAAATAAATAGTTACGGGTTGGATATGGATTCAGTTTCAAAAATGTTAAATTTCATATGTCACAAACTACGAAATTAGGTATGACAACAAGCACTATCTGCAAATTAAAGGCTGCCCAATGGGATCCCACTTCAGTCCACCGTTTGCTATTATTTATTTACATAGGTTAGAGACTGTGGCCTTAAGCGAGTTGAAAAATAGATTTAATATTAGCCCGGATCTCTATGCTCGCTACATAGACGACATAATTATAGGCCCATTTGAAAAAGAATTTGACTTCTCCGTAATCTTGGACGTCTTCAATAGTATTAACGAAAACATTAAATTCACCATAGAGATTCCAGACGAAGGAGTTTTAAACTTCCTGGATTTAAGCATTCACATAAAAGAAGGAGAACTGAATTACAGCTGGTTCGAAAAGCCTTTTCACTCCGGTACCTCTTTGCGTATAGATAGTTACGTTCCTAGTCACGTTAAAAATAACTACCTAAGGAATACAGTAGAATTTGTTCAAAAAAGATGCAGCTCGCAAGCTTCTTTTGACAGTGATAAGACCAAGTTAAAGAAAAAATTCCAACACAACGGCTTTTATGCCAACAGCATATTTAAAAATAAAAAGCACAAGCAAGAATCCAAGTCAAATAATAAAACCAATATCCTAAAAATTAAATACGTGAATGATAGCACCAGCCGTCAAATTCGTACCCTCATCAGAAATTATGACTTACCTGTATCATTGTTGATGTCCCTAACTCTAACTTATATAATAATCTTCAATACAAACCTAGAATTGAAAAGCACGAAAATTGTATTGCCTGTAATCGCCTACCCAGCAATTACACTTGTTCGAGCAAATTTTTAGTTTACAAGTTTACTTGCAATTTTTGCCACAATACGTACGTCGGGCAGACAAGTCGCCCTTTTAAATTCCGCTTCAATGAACACAGTCGGTCTTTCAATAGTAATATCAGCAGTGCTTTGGGCTGACCACAGAATTAATTGTTATCAGGTTTCCTCTATTGACGACTTCACATTAGATATCTTGGAAAAATGCAAGAGTCCGGTGGACACTCGGTTGAGTGAAGCTCGTTTTATTAAATGCCTGAAGCCTACGATAAACCGTAAACACGAATTGATCGATTTCTGATGTCTGATTCTCACACCCCGCACCAGAACGTATAAAAGGACAACGCTCTAAGATAGAGCGCTCTCCTGTGCTGTACTGACGATTTTAGCCGTAGGTCTTATCTGTTTTGCCCCTGAGGAAGCGTGAACACGCGAAACGTTGGGCCTGTACATATTGTTTTTAGTAATTCTTTTAGCCAATAAACCTAAGAAGACACCCCTGTTCTTTTGAATCACTTGCGACATGAAAAGTCTTCTGTATGCGGCTATCATGCACTATACTAGTAAGTAGCAGACCTATGTCCTAATTGGTTCTAATGTTAACTACATTTTCAAAATCAATTATATAGAGATGAGTTGAAAATAGGGAATCATAATGATGACTCAAACGGGTATAGCAATGATACAATGATAATAACAATAATGCGTATATCTATGTCCCACCTCCACAGGAAAGTTCTGGGCGGTCAACGATTCAAAGTTAGAATATAATAAAAGTTTTTATAAAAATGAAAGTTCTGAGATGACCAGTCACATTACTGTCTGAGTGCTGATGTGACAAAAGGTTTTGTCTCTGAAAGTGCGAGGTGCCTCCTTAGATTTTATTTGAAATGTTTCAATGAGAAGAGGTTAACTTCTTCACTTCTTAATTATTTGTCATTCTCAATTATCTCGTCTGCGGTTTTGGTGCTACAATGACTTTGGCTACAGTTATTTTTCTCAATTCATCCAGAACTTTACCAGCTTGAATAGCTTGAATTTCGTTCATTAATGGAATAGGAATTATATTTTTATCATTTTCTTGTTGCTTCACCATAGGTTTATCAGTGTGGAAATACTTATCGATAATCTTGCGAGGGAAGTTCAGTGACGAGAATTTTCAATTGAGAACTCTACACCGCAGATTAAATTCGGATCTTTTGAGCTTATATTGATGATACGAGCTGACGTACTATAAGAGTTTGGAACTAAGAGCTCGCCGAATTTGTCTTCAAATTTCATTTCAGCAAGCGTACCAAAGCCGAACATGTTGCGGTACCTGTTCAACGCTATTCAAAATGTATAGCGTGCCGTTAACTCATCAAGCAATTATCCAGGACCCGCTGTAGAATGTTTGGGTTGTAGGCCCTAGACTGCATTGAAATCCATCATTCATTGCATCTCTAAGGTCCACGTGTTATATGAACTATTCCATGTAGTGAAATTATTCAAGATTTGGAAAAATTAGGTTGAGGAATACACAATGTTTACAAAATTCATTCAGTCTAGAATGTAGGATTCTGGAAGCTTTATTTGAGATAAAGTAGGATTTAAAACACAAGCACAAGTTGCCGGTAATCATGATTATTATATGTTTACATGCTCTTAATTGTGTTGTATTTGATTGACTAAACAATTTATTCTAAAATTAATGTCGTTAACGGTCAATATGGACCTTGCTAAATTTACCGGGTCTTCACAATTTACGGCCAGGGGTTGGCTTGCGTAACAAAAACCGGCGGCCAGGGTCGGCCTACCGGTTTCAACCCTGGTGACGTCATCGCAAGTAGATCAGTCAAGAAATATCAAAATATCAAGTGCAAATATCAAGAAACGATTTCAGTAAAGCATAACATGGTTGAGGGAACTATGAGTAAAGTGCATTACTCGCAGTAATTGTGTGAATTATTACTACGAGTAATGCACTTTACTCGGATCCATTGAGTTTATATTGAAATTGCGAGCTGGCGTATAACAGTTTGGAACAAAGAGCAAAGATGAACTTTAATTTTATATTTTTAACCCTTTAACCCTTTTTATGCCTTTAACTCTATTTTATCTTAGTCTGATTTCTGCTTGATATGTTTCTAGAGAGCTTCCTTTTCAGATTTTTCTTGAAAACTCTTTTGTTACATTTAAAACCCATAATTTTACTAATCAGTGATAAATGGCAACTGAAAACGTATTTTTTGTATAAAATGATAACTTTCTGAATCTTTTCATTTATTCTTCTTCATTTTGCTAATTACATCTGCTCATTTGAATTTCTCTCGACAAATACAAAGATATAAACCTTGCGTTGATGACTTTCGAGCGCAGATAAGCGGATGCGTCGTGTGTGCCTCTGAGTAATAAGACGTGCATTTGTACATGACTGGATCGCATAATTAAAAAACAAGCCATTCCTTCTTTGTATTTGCCTTCATAATATGCACATAGTATAATGACATTAAGTAGTGATGTACATTCTAGACGTGTATTTGAATAAGCCCGGTGTCATGAATATGATGCAAACTGTGGGGCTACCAATATATCCTTACGTCCTCTGCGTAGGTACTGGTGGAATCTGTGCTGGGAGACCGTTTGTTGTAATCCCAACTGTGCTCTAGCTGAGGCTACCTGGTGTGCGTCGTCTAAGGTGGGCGCTTCAAGGATCCGATTAAGCGTCTCAGCTTCGTGGAGGTCGCGCTTTGAAAATTTTTGTGTGGGATCAATGAGATCCAAGGCTTCGCTAAGTGCTTTTTGTGTCCGATTTATCGAGATCGGGGCCAGTGGGTCGAATCAGCATCCGGGCACACCGGCGGCCGCAACATATGCCGTGTGTAACTTTGACGAGATTAGTAACCAAGTCTGTCAGTACGGTGAGCTTGTCCTCAAGAGATTTAGCCATAAGGGGTCCGTTGGGCCAGTAGTAAGAGAACACCCCAAAGGCGACAGCGTTGAGTAGTAATATTTCGATACGAGAGTACAAGCGAGGACGCTGAAGTCCCGGCCTCCCCTGATATATATAGTATTTAGCTAACCAATCAGAGAGAACCAATCAGGGGAGACCGAGACATTATTGTGCTAGAAGGTCCAGCGTCGAATAAACAAAAGATTACAGAAAAACTCTCAACGGTTGTTGAACAATTTTACAACAAGTAAGTCTTTTATTAGTCCAGCAATGCGGTTTGTGGCATGGCGGTGGGATTCGTGAAGGAAGACCCCGCGAAGGAGCATCGGCTAGGTTGCACTCAGAGCAGATGTAGTGGAGGTGCGGATTTAGCTGTGCCACCTGAATTTTTGATGAGAGAAAATTAAGAGTCCTTTTACACAGTGTCAGGGCTGCAGTATTGTCCGTGAGAATAACCGTGCTAGGTTGAAGCAGTGCCACTGCTAGTAAAACGGCCAGGAGTTCATTGGCCGCCTGTGAGGCTTTAAACTCCTTGGTGTATATACAAGTAATATAATATAGGCCGTTCCAGAACACCCAATAATTTGAAAAATCCAAAATTAACATACCTGCAAAATCCGCCCCAAAATGGCACAAATCAAAACCCTACCTGAGGTAAACCTTGAACTAAATGCAAAATTAGACCCCCTCCTGAAATTTGTCACAGAAATGTTAAAAATAGGGTCCTCCCAAAACACCCAATAATTTGAAAAATCCAAAATTAACATACCTGCAAAATCAGCCCAAAATGCCCAAAATTAACTACCCTACCTGGAAAATCAGCCCCAAAATGCAAAAATAGGGACCTCTTGAAATTTAGCAAATCAAAATGCAAAAATAGGGTCCTCTTGAAATTTAGCAAATCAAAATACAAAAATAGGGGCCTCCTGAAATTTACAGTTACAAAAATGAATATGAACAAAAATATTCATTTAAAAATGGAAAATGAAAACCGAAAAGAACCATCAGCCCCTTTATATCCTTCATTAGCATATGAAATGGATAAAGCAAAACACAAAGATAGAGTCAGGTACATGAAAGATAAGGAGACACAACTATTGTCAAAACTAGAACATTATAATAAATTAAGAAAAAGATGGACTATAGTGAAGAATGTAACACAAGGAGTTGGAGTATTCTTAACAATGTCTTTAGGCGCTCTCACTATTGTCATTTCATCTGGCGTTCTTACAATTCCTGTTGTTGCTACAGCTTTAACAGGTACAGGTGTTTTTACAACGTCACTTGCAACAATGATAGATAAATCTGTAATGACTAAGAAACGAAAATCCTTAAGTAAGAAACATGCACATGTCAAAGAAGTATATGATAAACTACATTACTACTTCCAGAGAGTGTGTGATGACAATGTTATTACGTTAGATGAGATTGAAAAATTTGATCAAATAGCTAGAGAACCACCTAAAATACCTGTTAAATCTCAAGACAAAGTAGACAATGCGGCTTTTTTAGAAGAAATAAGAACTTTATTAAAGACGTTAGAACAAAGTTCCATAGGACAAAAATAAGTTGTTCAGTAAAGTCGACTCTTCAAGTCTCAGCACCTTTGGTGCAGTGTTTATGCTGTGTGCCAATGATACCACAAAATTCAAATATTATCTTATAAAATAATGAATACAAATGAGACAAATGAGGCAAAAATAAAACAACTAGAAGAATTAATAAAACAGAAAAATATTATGAAGAAAAAACATAGACAATATCGAATGCTACAAGCTGGCGTTCAATCTGATATGTTAGAAAAAATGCACCTAACTGAACAAGTGAAAACTGATTTTGAAAAAACTATTGCCCCACTTAAAACTCTTGAGAAAGAACTCGCAGTTCGTGATAAACGAATTGATATATCTGATCCAGTGCAGAAAACCATCATGGATGATTATGGTTTGTTAGAAGCAAACATAGACAAGAAATTACCGAAATCTATGCTATTTGAACATTCTACAATTTTTATGGATGGTAAGCCATTTCTTAGATTTTACTTAGGTGGTGAAGAATTATTTATAAATACTAAAGAAAGTTTAATTTTCACACCAGACAAAACAGCTTTCAGTTTAGACAGAAAATTCGTGGATTTATTAAGAGGAGCGGATTTAGATAACTATCATACTGATGATCTACTGAAATACAAAACTATGTTAGACAAGGTTGGAACTGTAAAAACTCTTAAGCGTTATAAAAATTTGAATGGCTTATTATTCAAAACGTCTGGTACCAGTAAAACAAGAACAAAGATACCAATACTAGCAGCTGCTTCGCCAGCAAGAACTGGTTATTCAACCCTGCCTGGTTATTCAACACCAATGGCTGCTTCTCCAACAAGAACTGGTTATTCAACACCGACTAGTTACCCAAAAACAGGAACAGGTCTAAAAGAGACAACGGTTTTCCTGCCGATGATCCGCAAGAATTAATAAACAGATTAGAGATTTTATTAGCTGCAACAAAAGAAGGACATAACTCTAGTTTTAACGAAATACATGCAATCTTAAAAAGACTATCAGAAAAGAAAATTATTAGTGAAAAAGACTACAAAAGCTTATCCAAATTATTTAGTTAAAAATGTCTTCGGCAGAACTAGAAAAAATTAATAAACATTTAGAAAATTTAACCGAGATTTTGTCCTCATCAAAATTTAGTACGTCATTAAAATTTATAACAACTACTTCCTCGCATACTTGTAATTTAGACCCTATTATTCACTTAGAACAAGAAAAACATTATGAAGTAGCATTAACTAGTTTTTCAACATTTAACACTATACAAAATATTATCAAAGATGTAAATGATCGATTTAAATATTCAAATGACAAAGGTAAAACTTGGAAAGAATTAACTTTTCTTCCTGGATCTTATGAAGTTGAATCGATTTCCAATGAAATAAAAAGACATTTAGGCATTCAATTTAAAGACAAGAAACAATTACATTTCGCAGTTGAACCAGCAGTAAATAAATTTTCTCTTACTTTAGATGAAAATCATCAAGTTGATTTTGATATTGACAAATCTTTATCAAGACTATTAGGATTTAAAAAGAAACTCTATGCACAAGGTTTTCATATCAGTGAAAATATACCTAAAATAACTGAAATAAATTCAATCAATGTTCAATGTGATATTATAGAAGGTGGTTATGTTAATGGAAAGCTAACAAATAATATCTTTAGTTATCCAGCATTTACAGTTCCGATTGGTTACAGTTTAAATGTAATCCCAAAATCATTAATATATTTTCCCGTGACACGAAAAACAATTAATTCAATTACTATTAGAATAACAGATGAGAAAGGAAAGGCAATAAATTTTGGAGGTGAAGAGATTATGATAGATCTATTATTACGAGAGGTTTAATTCAAAATATTGACTTAAAAAATGAGTGAAAACACTTCTGTAAAATATCCACTAAACAAGAAAGTGAAATTCAATCATCATCCAAACCTATCCAATAAAGTTTTATCAGTTATCTGTGGAAGATCAGGTTGTGGGAAAACGTGTCTATTATTCAAAATTCTCACGACACCCAAATTTTTGGATTATAACAATCTTATTATTTATACAACAACAGCAGAACAACCTATTTATCAATTTTTGAAATATGGTTTTGAAAATAATCTTACAAAATCAGCTATAGCTTCACTGTTTGAAGAATATGAAAAATCGGAGTATGAAGAAGAAATAAGTTCCTGGTGTGAAGAAGCAGCGAAAAATGAACAACTAGTAGAACCCAATAAAAATAAACACATATCGATGCAACTAATAAATGATAGTGGTAATATGCAAGATCCTAGTAAACTAAATAAAACGAAAAAACATTGTGTCGTGTTTGATGATTGTGTTAATGATAGAAATCAGGCAGTTCAGAGAAATTATTTTACAAGAGGACGACACAATAACTGTAGTGTCTTTTATTTGACACAAAGTATGTATTCATTAGATGGAAGTGTTATTAGAAAGAATGCTAACATTTTTATGATTTTCGAAATCAATCCAAGAAACCTAAGTGATTTGTTAAGAGACTTATGTATAAGAGATAAAGATGAATTTAAACAATCTTGCTGTAATGCTTGGGCAAACGACTATGGTTTTATCACAATCAATAGTGATAAAAAAGTACATGATAGAGTTATAGAAGATTTGTTCACTGACTAGATGTTAAAGAAATTAAAAAGGTAAAGTAGTAATTCCATCAGGTAGAATCTTTCTTTTATCATCAAATGGATCTAATGCTAATTTGTGTTCCTCCTTTAAATACATTTTGTGGTTTTTTGAATTAAGTCTATAATTACATGCTGCTTTTATTTCATTATTAAATAATGCATTCTTATAATCTTGAAATGTTATTTGGTTAGCCACTGATGCCTTTGAAATACCCTTTAATGTTTTGTAGGTTTTATTGTTTCTTGTTGTATCATAACAGTAACATTTAGATTTAAGAAATACAGCTTCTGTTATGTACTCCTCATTTCCTTCTAGTTCATCTTTTACTTTACATAAATCAGAAGGATGAATGATATCTTTTATTTTATCTATTTCTTTATCAAGTGATGAATTGTATGGTACTGTTAATTCTAAGAAAACGGAATCCGTATCGCTGAAATGAAGTTTATAGTTTTCACCATAAGCAGGTGCTAAATAATCATATATAAAATTATACATAAATAGTTTAGCTAGTTCTAATATAGTGAATCCTATAAAATTAAACTTATCATGTTTCACAATGCTTCTTCTTAGATGAACAGCACATAGGTTATCACTAAATCTAGTAGTTCTTTTATACGTTGGTTTCCTAGTAAAATTTTGGAAACGATCTTTATTATAAACTATTTCTATGTTCTGTCTGTTACGTACATTCTCTAAAGTTTTACCATAAAATGCGTTATTCATTAATTTAAAGAATGCGTTTCCAAAGTCATCTTTATTTCTTTTAGCTATTTTACGTTTCTCTATATTAAATTCTATATAATTTTTTAACCACTTAGATTTCTTATATATTAATTTCCTATGAATCTTAATAAGTGACATTCCATGATCTAAATACCAATCTAACATCCTTCCTTCAATAACATATTTTTCTTTATTACTTTGTGTTAACATGAGTTTCTTGGTTGGTCTGTATTTTTTAGGTATTATGGACTTTTGGTAATCTGTAAAATCGTCCATATTAGGCACTATATTTTCAGGACAGAACGGGAAATACTTTGTCGTGTCTTTTAGTTCATCAGGGTACTTTAAGTCAACTTCATACACATATCCATGTCCATCTTCAACAGTACGTTCATAAACTAATTTATCACACCACTCCATCTCACCTGTAGGCAATTCTTGTATCATGCAAGAAGAATATAAACTATTAAAATCATAATATAACAAATAGTTCTCTCTCATAAACTCATCAATTGCATTTTCACGTTCTACTCCTTCTCGTTTCGTTCGAAAAATTTCTAATATCTTTTCTTTCTCCTCTGGTGATAAAGGTTTCATTATTCCATAAGTATCAGGATTCACTTTCTTATTGTAACATTTAACATATCTATTACCTAAAACAGATGATACACCGCCTCTAATTCCAGATTCAAAAAATAATAATTTATCATATGTATTTTCTTTATAATGTTTAATTTTAACGGACTTTGTCCTAGAGCCATCGGCTTGAACACCAGTATGTTTAAGTCCTGCTAACCATGTTAAACCTGGTGTAGAATAGCAATAACATGGATCTATTCCGTAATATTCAATACACATGTCACGGAAGTTTTCAAATAGATCGGCTAGTATTAACACATCTATCTGAAGATACTTCATTGTGTAATCGTACATAGTGATGCAATTGAGTTCTGCCCAATTCTTCTGTGCTTCTGCATAATCTTCTTCTGATAGTTCTGATTGTTTCAATGTGGTTTTAAATTTGTCACGTGGTGGAAGTTGTTGTTCTTGCATTATTTCATTTATCCTGTTTATGTCTCCAGTTAAGTACTCATACGGAAATATGCCTTTAAGAGGACTCAAGTTATATTTGTTTAATATTTTACATTGTTCAGGTTTTAATGTTTTACCCATGGCTTCCAATGAATAAGGAGTAAAAAATCTAAATGCATCTAATATTCTAATACAACCAAATTGCATAGAGAGGTATTCTTCTTCTGTTTTACATAGTATGTTTGTTCTTAATTGCTGTAATGTTTTCGAAGAGAATAACTCTTTTATTATTAGATGGAAATCATACTTAGAACCATTGTAGAAATATAAAGGAACAAAGTTATATCTAAATTTATTTGCATTAAGATTACAAGAATTATGCGCCGCACCTCTATATAAACCATTTAGATGATCATGATCCTTAACTTTATCTTTGTCTAACTCTTTACCACAGTAATAACAATTCTTTTCATTATTAAATTGTACTAATTGTTCAGACGTTAATGGAAGCATTGGTTTATTTGTTTTAAGCAATTGTGAAAAACGCCCCTGCAATTCTTCTATTGTGTTAACAAACTTTATAGCACTATCATCGTCATAGTACTGATAATATTCTGATTGGAACAAATTGGGATAATTTGAATGAATGTACATTCCCCAACATAATGGTTTTTGCTCAAACAAATTATTGTTACATTTGTCTGTAATTTTAACATTATATGCTTCGAAATCACAATATATTGTAAAGGGTACTTTATTTTTGTAATACCATTTATTATATTCTAAATAATCTTCTTTTGGAAACGTATTTCTGACTGCTTCATTTTGTTGACAATTTACCAAGTGATTATTTAATGCTTGTTCAGACCTAAAACTTGTCATACATTGGAGACAGGGGAAATTAGTATGATCTGAAGTTCTTGTAAAAATCGAAACATCTTTACACAATATGTAATGACCTTGATAATATAGTATATTTGCTTGTGCCGGTTGTATTAACTGCTGTAACTGCTGTTGATATTGCTGCTGTAACATCTGTAACTGCTGTTGATATTGCTGCTGTAACATCTGTAACTGTTGGTGATATTGCTGCTGTAACATCTGTAACTGCTGTTGATATTGCTGCTGTAACATCTGTAACTGCTGTTGATATTGCTGCTGTAACATCTGTAACTGCTGTTGATACTGTTGTTGTAACATCTGTAACTGCTGTTGGTCTCCAGAAGTAACAGGACGTCCTTTATAATTATTATGATTAACCATTATGGGTGTTAATGTCTTTTTAATTTCATATTGTTCTGTACATATAATAGTTCCTTGATAAATAATATTATGAAACATATAGTTATGTCGTTCATTATACCGTATTTCTGTTTGACATAATCTTTTGTTACTTAAGTAAAATTCTTTTACGTTTGCATAGACAGTGTCATTAATTGTAACATTACCAGTATATAAGGGAGTAATATTCCCCACAGAAATATACTTCACATTTAATTCAAACACATTAACTTCTATTAAATCTTTGTTCTTTTTATGAAACTTTGTTAGCTTATTATAATCATATGGAAATTCATCTAATCCATCAGACAGATCAAATTCATTTATGTATTCTTCTTTATTATAATGACTTAGTCTTTCTTTAACATGATGTGCAGGATGTAAATGTGCTATAACACTCCACAAGAAACAATACGGATCATCATTTTGAATGTTAATTATTTGTGGTGAACTGAAAGGTAGGGGTATGTAACTACCACCTGTATTATTTTTATATTTGTCAATTACTATTTTCTTAGATACTATTCTAACAAGCTTCCAACCAGATTCACGCAATTGAGCTTCAGTTATAGCATCTTTTAATTTATTAATCATTGTTTCAAATATAGGTTCTATATCCTCTACATTATGAATTTCTTGTGTTTTACTGAAATGGCCTTGTACTATTTCTTCAATATTCCCATCAGGTGCAGTCTTTGTGTAACGTACTTCTACATTCATATAACATTTGAAAGATTTTCTAAATATGTTATAAAAGTTATATAGAATATCATAAAAAGTTTCATCGGTTTCTACAGATTCATCATACTCATCATGTTCATCATTAAATAAAAACCTTACATGTACTTCAGGTTCATCTATTACACTAAAAACTTTTTTATATTCTGAATGTGAATAATCATTAAATACTCTGTTAACTTCTATATCAGTAGGTAATGTTTTTAGATAGATTATATATTCATTCATTCTCGTTATATTACTTGCATCATGTCGTTCTACATTCTGTAAATGCATACGACTCTTTAAATGAGATTTATAACCTCTAGGCGTCTGTAACTGTTTGTTACATGTGTTGCAATATAGGTTACCCTCTTCCATTTTACTTTTTTTTAATAAAAAATTTATGTTTTAATAAAAAATTTATGTTTTACTTTTTAATAAAAAAATTTATGTTTTTACCTAGAACCTCGGTTCCGCCAACTGCATCTTCGATGCCAAGACGCGAAGCGTCAACTTCGTTGGATATACAGGAATATTTAATTCATTTAATGTCTCTAGATCGTAAGCTGTTAAATGTTCTTTCTTAACCAACCACCATAAATTATTATAAGCTAAAAATACTCTGAAACTTCGTAGACACGGTGGTAAGTATCCATTTTTAATATGTGGTTTTAAACCGTGTTTTAGTTTATAGTCTTTAACGAACTCTATGTATTTATGATGGTAATGAAATTTAACTTCTTTCTTTGAATTTACAGGGTTTGTAGGATGACGATAACTTTTTAAAACTGGTACGTGTTCTATTTTATAGACCTTTGTCCTCTGAGTTTCACTCACCTCATTAATCATTTTTAAAACAAAAATTACAGTTTATTTACTTCCTCTATTATTGGACGCATAGCACTCAATGTATTTTTGGCATCAGAGACTAGAGGTTGTACATTCTTTAATACATCAGGGAGATCATTAATTCCTGTTCTAATAACATCTAGGGTATCTCTACTCTCTAATCGTTTCGGGGTTGGTATCTTTAATACATTATTTAAATAATGATCGAAATAGAAATAAAATGTTTCAGGTATGATAGTTAGCATGAACTACATTCATATGTTTATTTAATAATGCTTTATTACGAAAAGATAAATTACAGATTTCGCATAGAACCTTGGTTCCGTTGTCTGCATCTTCGTTGCCGAGACGCGAAGCGACGACTTTGTCGGATAACATATTTTTAGCAGAAAAAAAATAATCTAGAAAAAATGATGTTAACAAATGTTGGCGGGTGTGCTTACATTTCAAATAATCAAGAATCAGACATAGACCTAGACAACTATATCATGAAAACTGGAGACGTTTTAACAGGACCGTTACATCTTTCTATTCTTCCACAACAAACTACTGAGTTGGTAAATAAAGAATATGTTGATAAACAGTTGGATAAACAGTTTGATAGAATTGTGTCACTGCTGTCTCCACTAATGAAAGAAACCAAGCTTCTAAAGCAGAATGATGAAAGACTGCAAGAAAAGCTAACATACCTAAGTAGCAAACATGGAAATATAGAAGCAGATATATCAAAACTTTTTAAAAAGATTTCAGAACAATCAAGAATTTTAATATTACTTTCTTTAAATTTAAGGGGTGCCATTATAAAGAATACAAATCAAAATAAACAACTGAAAGAAGAGTTAGAAAAAGTTAGCGAAAAGAATCGAAAATTATTACAACACTTTCAACAGATGCAAACCACATTCCAAAAAAGTGTTGATGAATTAAATAGCCGAATCACACAACAAGTAAAGCACATAAACAGAATAAGAAATGAAGTAAACTCACTTAATCAAAAGGTTAGTGAATTGAAGACCCTTAAAACGAATTTAGAACATGAAGTAAGAAAAAATTCTAAAGGAAATAAGGAACAGTTGAATGCTATTAAAGTTCAATTGGCTGCTCTTAAAACAGAAGTAAAGAAAAGTGAGAAAAAATTAAAAGTAAATGAAAAAGAAATTAAAGTACATCACACGCTGCTTGACGCAATAGATAACGTGCAGCGGAAAATTAATAAAGTTATCGCGAAGCTGTTGTCCATTCACAAACGTAAATCTTAATAGAATTTAGCCGAACGGCCCAAAGGTCCTCTGGTTACTAACCAATAGAACCTTGTTCAGAGGCTTTAGCCGACCACAAACGTAAATATTTTTCACAAAAGTCAAATTTAAGCTTAAAAAAATGCCTATAATTTATAAACACAATCTTAAACATTTTGCATCAAATAATAAAATTGCTCATGAACCATCTCTGAAACCTGTGTACCATTATGATAGTGTAGAAACTGTCGGAACACAAAAGTTCCTAGGCACTGCAGGTGCCGTCCAAAAAGAAGGAGCTGGCATCTTTTCTGGTATCGGCAGTATCGTTAACTTGATTAAAAATAATAAAGATTTGATTTCATCTGCTGCTAAAGGAGCAGCTGCTATAGGTAGTACAGCTAGTGCAATATCGAATGCTGTTAAGTCACAAAACGAATTAAAACAACTAGAAGCTATTCGCAAACTTAGAAATGACGCAAAAGAAATGCAAAAAGACAAAAAGCTCTCAGAGGAAACGAAGAACAAAATTGCTGAATTAGCGAAGATGGAAAGTAAACATGATGAAAAAACAATTGAAGAAATGAGAGGAAATGGTCTAGCAAAATTCTAGTAGCAAAATTCTAGTACCAAACTGATTTTTTCTAATAAAAAATATAATGTCAACTCTGATTGAAAGCAAATTTAGATTAGATGATCCCCCGTTCGTTAGTTACAATCAAAAAAAGAATGACTATATAAGAGTTGCTATGAACCCCGGTTCTTCAGGAAGAGTGAATACTGGTGGTGATTTAATTTTTGAAGTTGACAATCAACAAAGTTATTTATATTTACCCGATTCATTTTTACACTGTGAATATTCACTATATTCTGATGCTGATTTTACAACACCATTACCTGCTACGGATAATATTACATTAGAAAACAATTTCTTTCCAAGACTATTTACACAAATGCGTTTAGATGTTGCAACACAAAATATAGAAACCATAAGTGATTCACCTGGTATTATTGATTCGATGCTTCGATTTGTTACAATAGGTGAAAATACTAAAATGCATGAAATCGAAGGATGGTTTCCTGATAACCATACCGGCCTACTTAAAGATGATTTAACTCACACTGGAACAGATGCTGCAGGAATTGCGAAAGATGTAGAAAACATAGTGAAACAGTTAAACAGTACACAAAATAGCTCATATCAGAAAAGACGTAATTTTAATAATAAAAGTAAACAAACTGTTGATTGGTCATTGTCTCCATTATTTGGATATTTAGATTATGAGAAAATATCATGTAAATTGAAATTCAAACTCATAGTTCATCGCACTGTAAATAATGAATCAATATTTTATGGAACGGCTGGGAAGAAAGCATACCTAAAAATTGATAGACTTGAATGGTGGGTAAAACACATTACTCCTAGTTTAGAGGTTGAAACAACTATTACGAAAAGATTAAATACGAACAAACCAATTCCAGTAAGTTTTATGAAGCGTACTGCGAGCTCTGTCACTTTTACTGAACAAAGATTTAACTGGCATTTCACAAGGACATCAAATACTCCAAGATATTTTTTGCTCACTTTTCAAAAGAATGAAACAGCCAGTTTTGATAAGAACAATAGTCTTTTCCATATTAATTCAATTCGAAGTTTACAAATTTCATTAAATCAAACACGTTATCCTATCGATCCATTAAGATTTGATAACACCAATAATCAGTTTATGGAAGGATATGATGCCTATAGAAATCTATGCCGAGAATTTGGAGTAGAAGCACAATTAACTCCTGTAGATTGGAAGAATTTATATCCTGTTTTATGCTTTGATTTAAGTGCACAATCGGAAGATATTATTAAGAATGGTTGTGATGTGACAATTAATATTGAAAAAAAAAATTCCACAACCTCATTGATGGCTTATGGTTTATTGTAGGAAGACGCCGAATATTCTATTGAAATTCTTAATGGAAAGATGGTTAGGATAGGTTAGTAACCTGAGGACCTTTGGTCCGATCGGCTAAAGGCAGAGGAGCTTCGCTCCGATTGGTTAATAACCTGAGGACCCTTGGTCCGATCGGCTGAAGCCTCTTAACAAAGTTCTATAGGTTAGTAACCTTAGGAGCTTTGGTCCGATCGGCTAAAGGCAGAGGACCTTTGGTCCGTTCGGCTAAAGCCAGAGGAGCTTCTCTCCGATAGGTTAGTAACCTGAACAAAAAAGTGATAGGCTAAACCCTCTGAACAAAAGTGAACGGCTAAGCCCAAGACTATAAATTTTTTGTTAAAAAATGAAGAATGAAACGGTTGAATTAAAACTACGTAACATCATTGACAAAAATACCCCTAAAACTATTACGATTGACAAAAAGAAGTATTACATAAGTAGACCAACGATCGACAAGATTAAATTACAAGAAGAAAAGAATGGCGGGATTCTCCCATTAATTCCACTAATAATAGGTGGTATAGCAGCAGCAGGAAGTGTTGCAGGCGGGACAGCTGGTATTGTCCAGGCAGTAAATAAAAATAAATCAGAGAAGGCAGCATTAGAAGAGCAAAAACGTCATAATAGGGAGTTAGAGAAAGCGGCAAGAGGTGAGGGAATAGTAGATAATTTTATTAGTAAATTAAATTTAGCTAATGAAGGGAAACGAGTTCTTAAAAATGTCCTACACAATATTGATGATTTGATTGAAATAAAAGAAACAAAAGACGGATCTGGCATATATCTAAATCCTAGTATGGTACGTTAAAAATTAATCTTTAAAAATGAGCGAAGTGCATTCCTTGAATTTGAATAACTTAAGGATTTCAAATCTAGATCTAACGGATTATCTCTTAAAAGTACATAGAACCTCAAATTCTCACCACACCGGAGGTGATATACAAAAAGCATTAGAAAACTTTCCTGGCTTTATTTGGGCAAAGTATAAAGGTGAAAAACATATTCCAAATCATAATTTTACTGGCCCCGGCACAAGATTAGATTTAAGATTAAACGATGATAACACACCTAGAGAAAATAGTAAACCAATAAATAGAGTAGATGCCGCGGCTTACCGACATGATTTAGCTTATCGAAATCATGACCTAAGTTCTCGACATGTAGCTGATAGGACAATGATACAAGAATTAGATGGTATTCAGAATCCTTCCTTTAGAGAAAGAATTGAAAGAATGTTTGTTAAGAAAGCTTTACAAGCAAAAATGCTTTTTGGCCAGGGGATAGATGAAACGACAGCAAAGCTGTCTGAGAGCAACGCTCGAACCTACGCGTCCGAAATGTCGAATGACCCAAGCCGCTATGCGTCTGAAATTCATAGGGAATACAGAAAGCCGAAATATCTATTGAAAGTAGAAGTATTTAATAAAGATGATATTTGGAGTGCTGATCTAATAAATATGCCTAATGAAAGAGGGTTCAAGTACGCATTGGCCGTTATAGATTTATATACACGATATGCTTGGGTAAAGCCTTTAAAAAACAAAAGTGGTCTGTCAGTTAAATATGCGTTTGAAGAAATCTTTAAAGAAAATAATAGAACACCAAAGAAGCTATTCGTTGATAAAGGGTCCGAGTTTTACAATAGAAACGTAAAGCCACTATTTGAAACTGTTTATTCCACAGAAAATGCAGGAAAAGCTGTAGTAATAGAGCGCTTTAATAGAACGCTAAAAGGTAAGATCTTCAAAAAATTTACTCAGCAAGGAAATCAGAAATGGTTAAAAATATTACCAGGAATTGTAGATGAGTACAATAATAAAGTTCATTCAGGTATTGAAGAAACCCCAAAGAATGCTTCTGACGACCCTGGTTTAATACGAAAGAAAATATTCGAAAATAATTATTCGAATGAGAATAATCCGAATGTACAGAAACGTAAGCCGAAATTTAAAATTGGAGATAGGGTACGAATATTTAAATATAAGAATAAATTTGAAAAAGGCTTTGTTGGCTATTGGACGAAAGAGATATTTGAAATTTGTAAAATAAATCAAACTTATCCTATTACTTATGAAATTAAAGATTTAGATGATGAAGATATCAGAGGCCGATTTTATCAAAATGAATTACAATGAAGCGAGCTTTGATCTTTAGGTGCCGCTTTAGCTAGCTTCGTTTTTGAACTTTAATTACACTAATTGATACTAACGTTTTTCGGCAATTAAATTCCCTTAATCAATTTCTTTATTCAATTCTAACATAATATCAAGAAATGGTACTCCTTTTTGTAATTTATACAAAACATATAAACATAATTGACCACAGTAAGTTGTTCCTGGTTTCTGAATTTGAAATGTATTATAAATTCCAGTTCCAAGTAATTCTTTGACTTCATTTGTTGGAGGCAATCCATAAGAGTCGAAGTAGTAATTATCCCCATTTTTATTTCTATGCCCCGCTGACCAATGTACGCCGTTTTGGTCTGAAGTGTGAAGATACGTTATGAAATTTACATTATTTTTATTTTTTAGTTGACATAATTCGTCACGCATTAAGACGTGGAAATTCCTTATTCCTAATTGTTTAGCCATTTTCTCTAGATGAAAGTTTGTAGTTGTTTGTTTACCGTATTGTTTTAGTAAGTATTTTATGTTACTCATTTTATAATAAATAAATAAATTTCTTGTAGGATCCCCCTCCAGGAGAAGAAATGTGAGAAAAGGGGGAATTGATTTAAAACTGTCTCATAATGATGACTTACTTTACTAGTTATTCGATTTGAAATGATTATATTATAATTATTCTAATCTACATTGTTTTACAGATTTCCATTTTCTTCATGAACTTCATCCGTTAATAAAAGGGATTGTTTAAAATTGCTATAACAACTATCTTGCATATCGGAGTTTATGCGTTCTAAATTTAGAAGAAGAATTGCTTTTATTGTCAATCCATGAGTTCACAATAGCAACTACTTTTAATCAATTCATGCGGAGAGAGGAAACGCTAAATGGATTTTGTGAACGCATTTGCATTTGCAAAACTCACTTTAAAACCTGATTCTGAAAATAATTTACGTAGGCGTAAATTGAACTGTCAAAATTTTACCGACGCGTAAATTGAACTGTCAAAATTTTACCGACGCGTAAATTGAACTGTCAAAATTTTACCGATGCGTAAATTGAAATGACAAGATTGCGCTATTCACAATAATTTTATGGAAAAGCTGTTATTTGTTTTCCTTTGCGAGAACAATAAATCTCTCTCTCTTCAATCATCACTCCTTATCTTTTGATTAAGTGCGGATAGCAACCGTTTTGTTTCATGAATTCATTGTTTCACTGTTGCAAGTGACGTTTTAAAAACACCTGTACCTGTTAAAGCTGTAGCAACAACAGGAATTGTAAGAACGCCAGATGAAATGACAATAGTGAGAGCGCCTAAAGACATTGTTAAGAATACTCCAACTCCTTGTGTTACATTCTTCACTATAGTCAATCTTTTTCTTAATTTATTATAATGTTCTAGTTTTAACAATAGTTGTGTCTCCTTATCTTTCATGTACCTGACTCTATCTTTGTGTTTTGCTTTATCCATTTCATATGCTAATGAAGGATATAAAGGGGCTGATGGTTCTTTTGTTTTTACATTTTCCATTTTTAAATGAATATTTTTGTTCATATTCATTTTTGTAACTGTAAATTTCAGGAGGCCCCTATTTTTGTATTTTGATTTGCTAAATTTCAAGAGGACCCTAATTTTGCATTTTGATTTGCTAAATTTCAAGAGGTCCCTATTTTTGCATTTTGGGGCTGATTTTCCAGGTAGGGTAGTTAATTTTGGGCATTTTGGGCTGATTTTGCAGGTATGTTAATTTTGGATTTTTCAAATTATTGGGTGTTTTGGGAGGACCCCATTTTTAACATTTCTGTGACAAATTTCAGGAGGGGGTCTAATTTTGCATTTAGTTCAAGGTTTACCTCAGGTAGGGTTTTGATTTGTGCCATTTTGGGGCTGATTTTGCAGGTATGTTAATTTTGGATTTTTCAAATTATTGGGTGTTCTGGAACGGCCTATATTATATTACTTATACAGTCTGCATAGATTGCTAATCGCGATGGGGTGGCGTCGACGAAGGCCACCGATGTGGCCCTCACCCGCATGCGTTGTGAGAGATGATTATACTTGAGCAGCAGATGGAAGAGTGTAGATAGATGTTTCCATGGTAATTTCAAAATTGCGTAGATTGGTAGCGCTACGGACAGTATGAAGGCCAAGTATCCCCGGTAGGTCTGGTCGTGTTTTGATCTTGGTCTGGGTGGATTAATCGTGGCTTTAGCGATGAGATGTTTTGCGTGTGTCACATGCTGTTTAGTGGGTCCAAAAGTCTGCTTTCTGATCTTGATTTCCATTCCTAGGTAAGTAATAGTACTCGTGTGTTTGAGGATGGATTTTTGTTTGTTCACTATAAAACCTGCCGTCTTGAGTCTCTGTAGCAATCGTCGGATAATGAGGTAGATTCGTGTAGTTTTTGCTATGATTAAGATGTCGTCGACGTGGATCCAAGACACACAACACTGTTGACGCAACGGATAGAGAATTTCTTCCAATTGTCGTTGAAGTTCTCCCGGACTGATACTTAGCCCCATCGGGTATATACCAGAGAGAGGGGAAGCCAGATATTAGACTATGATATCAGGACAAGTCTTCACTGTGAAGGACAAATCATAACTGAACATCTGGTTTCACCTGACTCCATAACTTGGACCGTTGAACATGTAAAATGGCTGATGAAATTGCAAATCTCAGATCCTCAAATACGCTGTTCTTCCACATCAATTACATTTATTTAAAACCTATAAAGTACATTGAAATACATTAGTTTTATGTATAATGTGTACATGGTATATGAATGTCATTACACGGACATAAGGGGCATAGGAAACAAAGGAAAAAGATTGGTTTACTATGGGAAATGAAAAGTAATTGTCAATGCACTCATTAGCGTTAGAATGGACTGCCCCGGCTATAAAGTTTGATTGTCAACCGGTCGATCGACCGTTGACGACATTCCTTCTAGAATAAATTGTTTAGTCGATCAAAGGAAATACAACATCGTAATAGCATACAAATTTGTAGCACTTTATATCACTGTTCTTCATGAAGTTCCAAATAAGTGCTAAAAAGAGTTCTAAAAAGAGAGCTACGACTAAAAATGAGGTCCAAAATCTAGTAGTCTTTGAGAACGAAAATATCAGTGCTCAATTTATATCTCTTCGGGTTCCAAAGCGCAGTGTTTAATTCGCACTTGTTTTAGTAATCATTAAATGAGTTTCTCATATTATTGTTGTGGAGCATTCAATGTCATTACGTGCACTCGCTGTGAATCATTGCTTGCTATGGATTGTTTTAATGGTTTCCTTAAACCCCGGCATGTTTAAGTAACTCATGGAATTGGAAATGGGATATACAGGGTGTTTCAACTGATCCAGCGGATTTTAGAAGAAACATGTTATGACTTTAAAAGGATTGTACTCAGTTAATTTTGTCACAGCATTTAATCAAACAAAGTAGCTGTTCAAAGTGTTCACCAATGCCGGCTATTGCTGGCCAACATTGAAGTGCAGAGGGAAGTTCATTGCAACTTGTTTAGGCATGAAAACACGAAAGACTATTTTGAACTAACGAAGTTTTACTAATGTCTTGTTAAACCAATCACATTCAAATATGGCATTGTGAACCAATCAGTTTTACGCATTACTGAAGAATTATTGATATCGAAAGAAAATGCCATTCCGGAGTACCGCTTACCACAGAGAAAAGTATTACCTATCTGCTGGACACATATTCACAATTAAAGAAAGCAAAACACTGAAGGAATTTAGAAATTGCCACAAAATTAATCAAATGGCCGATATGCGATAACATAAAAATTCCTCATCCTACCAACAAGCGGTATTCTACCGACAGTCAGGGGGGTGTTGAACCCCACATCCCCTGTAACGACGCCCCTGCATGTGGCATTGCTATCTTTTTTATATGCATAGTGTCACAAATCGTGGTGTCATCTGAGATATCATGTAGTTCAAATTTTAAATTTATACAAGCTCATCATGTGACATTGTGTGCAAACAGATTGTGCATGCGTTATCGTGTCTACGTCTGTGACGTGAAAGATGAACCTACAACACTTGGCATAACAATATTTCTATGATGCAATTGCATAGATATTTAACTGTCCAAAATTTCTAGGTAATGACCGCTCTAATTATTATGCTGCACTTCTTATAATTGGCTTCGCGACAAACAACTTCAGCTAGGATAGCCATTAAACGCCAGCAAATCATTCGCACTATTCATTTGAGAAAGTCTTTGAGCCTAATCTGAACATACCGGTATGATGCTCGAACGTTTAGTAAGACTCATGACAACCGACAGTTTATGGCACAATGGATTATGAGAATGATAAGGTAGAAAACAATTTGAGTTGGTGGACTTGTTAACAAGAGATACTCGAAAAGAATAATCAGTACAAGGATTAATTAACACCGAAAAAGAGATAAAACAATATTTTTCTTGCTCAACGCTGAAGGAAACAGATTCCTCAATATTATTAATAAATTCCTTAAATAATGAAACTTTCTACCAGGGATGCGGAGTCTGAGTCGTAGTCGGAGTCGGAGTCCTATCAATTGATAGGACTCCGGACTCCGGCCCATAACTAGACCCGACATATAATACAAACAAAGGAAGCGAGGAGCCAAGTCGTATGCACCCAACTTAAAGCGAAATTTGATAAACTTTCATCGAAAATGATTGATAATTGATGCAGCAATGATCACTAAAGATAGGTTCAAGTAAGTCTATAATGATCTATGATGTAGGTTACTAGCCTATTTTCAAAAAACTAGGCTTTACATACTTGCCACCCGGAGTCGGAGTGCTATCAAAAGCCGGAGTCCTATCAACCCCCGGAGTCGGAGTCCTATCAAAATGATAGGACTCCGCATCCCTGCTTTCTACTCTGGCAATACAACCCACGTGTCATCCACGTACCTACCCCAAAATAATGCATGACTTAATTGTGAAAATGCGATTTTCAACATTCTCCAAAGCAAGATTAGCTAAAACAACGAATATTGGACTGTCCATAGAGCATCCAAATGTCTGACTATGATATAAATTTCTGTAAACAAAGTACAAGTATGTGTTATTCACGCAAAATTCAAGCAATGCAAGACAAGAATATCAGAAACAGAAAGCCAAGTGCGCTGGTCTGATGTAGAATCTTGAGTCAATCTCTATTCCATTACTTTCACAGCCAAATCGACTGGAACTTATATAAAAAGAATCTTCACATCACATGATGGTCGACATTCAATTTGACTAACAAAATCAACAAATTCGAAATTGATGAATAAATTCGTGATTTATTCACTAAAGGTATAATTAAGTTCCACAAATATCTGGAGATTTCATAAGTTGCTGAATTCACGAAAGACACAATTGGACGATGAGGAATATTGTCTTTATGGAGCTTCGGGAGGCCATAAATCCGCGCACATAACGCGTCACTACTGCGAAGTTGGAAGTATGTGCTATTCTCAAACTTTCCACACCTTTTCAATTGCAGAAGAAGAACATTTAAACCTCTTTCACTGGATTTCGGAGGATTCTTCTTTAATCTTGCGTACGTGTCACTGTCGTTGAGGAGATCAACGGATGCGTGGTAATCATCGGAATCCATCACAACCGTAGAATTCCCCTTTTCGGCTCGAAGAACAATTCGAGAGTCGTTTCGCTTTAAGTTCACTAAAGCACTGTATTCCTATCTGGTAACATTAGGTAAATATTGTATAATAATACTATCTTTATTTTTCAAACAGATCGTCCGTGAACAACCTTTTTTTTGAAATTGCTCATTGGACGAACCAACACATAGAGTAGTGATATGTAGGTAGAGTGTCGACTGAAAAAGGTATCTGTATACAGTGAAAATTTTTAGATCAAAAGATTCAATTTTTTGCGGAGATCACGTTCCCGTGGTCCAAAAAACTATTTGAGCACTTTTGAAAAAGGTCAAAATTTGCCAATTTAGATACTACCGAGATGACTCCCCGTTGCAAGTAGTATAAAGCAAGTTGGACATCAAAAGGAATGAATATTTGCTAATTATCATCGTGACTAAGGAGAAATCAAGCTGATTATTAAAGGAATTTCATGATCCACATTATAATGAAAGTCTTCATGAAAAAGTCGCGGCATAATTCGTGCTTTCTTGGCTGAAATGTCAAGTTTTAAAATCAATCTTCACCGACTTGATTTTATGATTCACTAAATTCATGTTTCATTTCTCGAATCTGAATAGTGATGTGGACCCATTTACATCTTTCAAGTTAAATGAAATCATTGTTTTTGAATCTGTGATTTTGCCATGCCAGTGGCAGCTGTTGCCTGATCACGCTTAAGAAGATTCTCTTGAGGTTCAGCAGGAAACTTTTTATAAACTACCGAGATGACTCTCCTACATAAGTAGTATGAAACAAGTTGGATATCAAAAGGAATGAATATTTGCTGAAATACATCCTAACTAAGAAGAAATCAAACTGATTAGAAGTAGAAGTAGAAGTAGATGATTTATATTGAGAATGAAAATCATTGACAAAACACTTGATGAATACACTTTGGAAACAATGTACGATTGATATATTACATGTACGAGTATAGTATGAAAGAGTACTTAGTCCTATAGGCATATAGTGCACTTGGGTACTTGGGTATACTTCAATAAAATATCAAAAAATAGAAATAAGAAAGCAAAGTTCCACTGAACAAGAATGCCTTCAAATAATGCACATGTATGAGGTACAAACGAATTAAAACGTCTAGATGTTGCACTGTAGGGCTGAAGATAACGACCGGACCGACATGAGATGTCTGGCATAATGCCGTGGAGAATATGATTCTCGTTCTTAGAAGAGAGATGGAAGAGTTTGACAGCAGCCTCTTCACGTCGACGCTTGAGTGGTGGAAACTTGCCGCAAGGGCAATCTGTAGCTCGAAAGTCTTTCGGCAGCGAACATACCATTTTATGGATTCGGTTTTGAAAACGATTCAAACGAGATTCGAGATGGGCAGGCAATTGAATAAAGACACTCGATCTATATTCGAACAAACTTCGGATGAGAGAATGGTAGAATGATTATCAAGGGAATTTCATGAATTGTATTATAATGAAAGTCTTCATGAAAAAGTCGCGATATTATTCGTGCTTTCTTAGCTGAAATTTCAAGTTTTTAGATCAATTTCTACCGGCATGATTTTATGATTCACAAATTCATGTTTTATTTATTGAATCTGAATAGTGACGTGGACCCATTTATATCTTTTAAAGTTAATTGAAATCATTGTCTTTGATTACGTGACTTCGCTCTGCCAGTGCAGGTTGCCTTAATATGATCACGCGCTTAAGGAGATACTCTTGAGGTTGAGCACGAAAGTAATAGCAACCTATCGAATTGTTTATTTGACAAACATTACCTCTCCAAGGCTGTCATGACACGGAATCTGTAAAATAATATCATTTTCTTCTGAATTATAACATCATGTTCGATCAATTCCGTTGCAATTTCTTCAAAACTGCAAACATTTGCGCATCTAACATTTGGAAACAATTCCGACTGCATCTCCCTTGAGTTCATTTAATGAAATCGAAAGTGCATACACATTTGGGATTTAATAAATGCGGAGTTACCACTCTACCTAATATATCTATTCTATGAACCAACATGTTTTCAGCTGAAACATCCTGACAAACTGTGTGTTTCAGAAGATGCACAATTACACGCATGAATAACGTGTAAATTGAAATACTAGGAAATACATGGCATAACTTTAAAATCCATTGATCACATATCGGGAGAGAAAGATCCTCTCATATACAGCAATTGCTGCCTTCAAAAGAAGGTTAGGTATAAAATTTGCCCACGGGCATTTTTACCCTAGTGCGTAGGCAATCGAGATAACTGCGTGGCGGGCAATTGCCCACCTACTTTATCAGCAAAGCAAGGCACTCCTAATCACCCTGACAATTTTAAATTGATCGATTTGACGAAATAGCATAAAAGCACTCATATGAGAGCGTCGAACGTGCGGCATCGAAGACGTGGAAGTGAATGAACTGATATGGTCTAATTAAGCTATAAATCAAGCAATGGCTAAGGCACCTGCAGGTGATACGATGATTATTAGCCTATTTGGTCAAAAGTCAAGGAAATTAGTCAAATTTTCTACATTTCGTTTCTCAAGTGATCGTCTTGAAAGAAAACAGTGAAACGCATGCTTACATAATGTATTATTCCCTCGAAACTTTGCTCATCTGCTTTCCAGTTTCATCAAATGGCAGCTGGTCACCTCAACATGTAAATGCCTGAATGGATTCGTGATCCTGGTCATTTTAGCTCTGGGTAAAAATCCCACTGGGCGAACACATGTAGGCGTCATTCGTCAAATGTCTATCTCATTGCAAGCGATAATCATCAGCTAGTAAAGTCGCCATAAGAAATTTGTCATCAAATAATGAATGCTTCCTATTTACAATGCGCAATCGGAAGAGAAATTAGAGGAGAGCGCTAAGCATTACGTTATATGATGGAAGTATTCACAAAAATCTAGATAATTATCAAAATAATAATTTACGCAGCCGGTTTTCATTAGATAAAGTGTTGATCTGCAAGTAGAGACTGCAAAACGGTGCATGACAAATGAATGGTCATCATAACTTGTCATTTTTTGTGTAGAGGCGACAAAAAATCCTTCATGTTAGGTAAAATAGCTTAAATGCTTGAACGCTTTCAAGGCGCACCGCGCCCCGTCATCAGAAGAATGACTGACTTGCAAGCATTTGAACACGTCTCATACCGGTCATGACAGAACATCAAACATCGGCTTACATGAACACGTCATTAAATCCTACGTCATAAAGTTACGATAATACATACTACTAACAAAGTCAATTAAGTAAGTCAAAAAAGTTAGAAAGCTTACCAAGAGAAGAAAGAAACAACTAGATTACCAAGAAGAACCAATGTCATGCTTCACCTTGTTGCTGCTGCTGCACTGCTTAGTCCAATAGACCTCTTTCACGACTCGCCCTTTCCAAGACCAGTCACGGTCAATGACAGTTCCATTGTCGAGGTCAATCAGATGTCCGCTTTCTGCCACATGCTTAGTCATTTCTGATCGGTCTACGTCTAACTCACGAATTGCGCGTGCTTGTCCATTGTTCTTTCTTCCAAGCTCCTTCCACTCTCGCCAACAATTCCAATTCCAATTTCCGCACTTCACATTGTAAACCACCCTAAAGACTGTCGGAGAAACCGGGCGTTTCTGTACCAATGTGGATCGAATGGTTACTTTCGGCTACACCGCTACCCTGACACCGACTTCCGGCTACATCGCTACCCTGACACCGACTTCCGGCAGCATGCCAGCCACTCAGACGCCACCTTTGGTCTGTCAACGAAGAAAATGTGGCGATTGATTCATCGATGAGAGAATTACTGTAGAGGAAAAGCGATAAATGGTCAGAGCTCTTTAGAATCCGGTGATAGGAAAAGTGGTCAAGAGACTGGACGGGAAGACTACATTCATTTCTCGCTGCCTCCCACCATTCGTCAATGAAAAGACTAGAGAAACATTCCAAAAGCTGGGCATCTTACTGGAGACGGATGCATCTGCGTGGGAGGAAGACCCTCGGTACTTGGAAGGAACACATCGGGCTATGGATCTGAAAGTTGTGAACAACTGCGTAGAGCGAGGCATTTCTCTAATTCACCGTTACCTCCGTTCTACGAAGTCCAAAGAGCAAGAACAATACCTACTGGAACTCGTCCATCACGATCGGAAAATCAAAGGTCGAAAAACGAAGGCTGACTTAGCAAAGAAGACGTTTTAGAATGGCAGGATGTCACATACCATCGTGGCAGGCCAATATGTATTGCATACGCACTGCGCAATGTGCACTGAACTACACAGATCTTGCAGTTGTAGTCTTTCTTTGTTTGAAAACAATTCCGAACACCCCAAACATCCGTGATAAAGGACATTCTATTCTTCTACCCGCGTACATACGCGCTGCACTAAGAGTCAGAAATCACTTGATCTGATGCTGTTAAAACATGGGAAATGTTTATGAATACGCGCGGGCGAGCATTTATAGTTTGCGCGTCGTCGGTTGTCTGCGCTGCCGCTTGAACCACGGATGAACCGCTAAGCATGTTCTGTCTTCCTTGAGCATGAAATTGAGGTCCCATCACATTGTTTAGCCTCTGATACATGCAGACACATGAGACGCAAAGTCTATATAACAGGACTGCCAACTATACTAACTTATGTAACTTATATTGCAGCAATATCCCGCGTAGCCACGGATGTTTGGGGTCATGTGTAATTACGCGTGATTGAGCGTGGCATGTCACCTACTGATAACTGGGACATCCTAATGCACATGCAGCTATATTCAGTTGCTTCCCATATCTGCGCATCAGCTTGCATGTAATAATTCGTAAAATATAAAATCTCATTCATCATAAAGATGTTGACGTAGAATAAAAATTTAAACGTTAAGGATAAAAGAGCAAAAGAAGAAAGTGAATGAAGCGGATCCGTGAACATCGGAGTTGGCCAGACATGCATGGAACTGTGGACATCGGATCAAATGGGAAAGGGCGGAGGTGGTTACAAAAGAGAAGTTTACGGATAGAAGAAGAGTGAAGGAGGCGATTTGGACTAGAAAACTATTTGGTGGCTACATTCGCTGCATCGATATTGATCAGGCATGGAATGACCTATTGTTATGAGTGGACAGTTGAAAATTGTGACTTTTCTTTTCAATCAGTTTGGATGACTATGCAGACATTGAGTTTCCGAACTTGTTAGATTAATAAATTTTATTACGCCTGAAGATGTCTGATTGATCAGACGAAAGGTGCCTCGCGAAAATTGTGGGTACTTTACTGGAGTTTTACTTAAAATTACTGGAGTGTGCAAGATAGCTATCTATGCTATCGACATAACCCATATGCATATTATAGGCCCCAACACATGCAGGAGCTTTGACTTCAATCGTCTCTTTTTTTCTGTCAAACCGCTGAGCTGCTGTAATCGTCACACTACGACTGTCCATCCATTTGACTGCTGAAATTTCAATGTAATCACTGATAGAACATTTTGACACAGTGAAGCACCACGGCCATTCTGACGCATCAGTTTGTCAGTAGGAAATGACAGATTTGGCTCTCTTCTGAGCTGAATTGATCCTAGAGAAAGTATTCCTCTTTTCTTAAGATAACGAAGTAGATCAGTTAACGTGAACCAGTTATCGAAGTGAACTTTGTAGCTCTTGCCAACATCAAGAATGGAAACCAGACGATTAACTACCTGACTGGATTTCAGAAGCGATTGAATTTCAGGATCAGATGACACTTCTTCTGATTTTCCTCTAGAATTCAAGCTTTAAAATTGCTGTTCGTTTCATAAATAGTTAGAAATTAGTTAAAAGAGCAACAACTTTTTAACTATAATTGAATGAATTTGTTTCCTATATCATATTAGATATTTTTTCTTTCTGATATGGCCCAGTAAGGGGACTTGAAAGGACTGATGATAGTCCGGCAGCCAGAACGAGTTTCTGCAGGGAATGAGGCCGAAAGTGAGACTTTCACAGAATGATGTACACCCCATGCCTACTACGAATCTGCACGTCTGCCGAGTTCTAGTGAGTTCCTCTTCATGTCAGACAGGATCAAAGAACAACACATGTAAATACAATGAGACGCAGATTGCAGTTTTTTGGCTAGAATGAAATTTTCTATGTTTTCTGTGATTAAACGAAAAGTACTAAGCCCACAGTCATAATTTTTGGCATGGAATGTCTTCAGGTCATTTCCTTTCATCTCCATGCACCCCTGTCTATAAAGCTAAACACATTTAGATTTGGCGAGCCTCTTTATGTCGGCAAACACAAACATTTTCAGCAACTTCATCCACATTGAACCACATTCTCACATACATTGTCGATCAGAAGCATGATAATAGCACATGCACATCATAGGAAATGACCTGAAGACATTCCATGCCAAAAATTATGACTGTGGGCTTAGTACTTTTCGTTTAATCAGAGAAAACATGCAAAATTTCATTTTAGCCAAAAAACTGCAATCTGCGTCTCATTGGATTTACATGTGTTTTTCTTTGATCTTGTCTGACAAGAAGAGGAACTCACTAGAACTCGGCAGACGTGCGGATTCGTAGTAGGCATAGAGTGTACATCATTCTGTAAAAGTCTCACTTTCAGCCTCGTTCCCTGCAGAAACTCGTTCTGGCTGCCGGACTATGAGTGCATTCCCCAGTAGCCAGATTCGTCTCCTCTAAGTTCTATTCGATTAGGCATACTGTCGATCAAATTTCTGATCATCTGTTGACCAATCTGATTCCACTCATGCCTCACTAGAGATTACAACCGATTCAAATTATTGCCAGGACAAATTCGTCGATGAACTCGACGTTTCAAGATAGACTCGACATGCTCGATTGGATTCAAATCAGGAGATCTTGCCGGCCAGTCTAAGGTTTATCCTATCTGTCTTTTATAAAATTGCCCTGGCACGATGGCATGGAGCATTGTCACCCATGAGAATCCAAACAAATGATGGATCACCTAAAATGAATGCTAAAGGATAAACATGTTCTTTGATCACTCGAACAAAGTTCGGAGTTCATGTTTCCCCCATAACATGCAGTGAACTGCGACCATCACTCCAAATAGCTCCCCAGATGAGCAATTTCCTGCAGTCGTCCTGACTCCTCGACGTAGAAAATGGATCAGGAATGTCTTGCCCAGACTTCATCCAAGGACGTAGAGGCCTTTCTTTGAATTTTATTCGGACAGCTGCCTCATCCGACCAAACAACACGTGACAACTGATTCCGCCAGTGGTAACGTTTCATTGACCCTGTAGTCTCAGTTTCTTGTGCCGCTCGGACAGATACAGCTTCGATGGTCTCTCACGACTGGAGTAGTTCAACTCCTTCAGTCGTCTCCAAACAGTTGTTCTGGAAAAAGTTTGAACCTGCTGAAAGCTCAGATAAAGAGGTAGAGGGATTAATTACTATCGACCACACTGGTGATGTAACGATTTGATCTGCAAGAAGTCAGCCTTGGTCGGTCAGAAGACCTTCCATCGGGCCGCTGACAGCCTTCTCGCAATCAAAAGTAAATAATACTTTTGGGGGACCTTTAATTGTTGAGACAAAGTGGCAACTGGCCAGTCACTTCTGATCAAGGTCTCAGCTTGACCCCCTAGACAGCCTTCCTGGTCAGCATTCAGTGAAGCAGTTCGCATGTTACTGAGAGACACAAATTTAAATTTGAGTAGTTTTGAGGAATGTGCCTGTGTAGACCTACTGTCAACAGAACTAAGAAATCGCTTGATTTCTTCGTATCTGTTAACGTGGTCATGTTGTCAGTTACTTGATTGAGTCTCGAATTCAATTTCCAGCAACGACGACCACTTGTCACGCCAAGCAAAGCCATGCAGCAGGTTGCACCTATGAACTTCTTCAGTTCATCAGCTGTTATGGAGAAGTTAGAATTAGCATTCATTTGCCTGACTTTCAAGTTCCTATGATGCGTAGAGGTGTCGAGGAAATATGTACGTATTGATGTACATGTAGTCAGCTATATAATCTGCTGGAGAACGAATTTGATTAGTTGGAGTGCGGCTCAATTTCCATTCCGTGTCAGCGAACGTTTCTTTTCTTGTGGACCAGCGGCATAGACCACTTTCCTGGCTGTTAGAAGATATGGTCTCTTGACTGGTTTCAGAATCACTGCTACATGCAAACTCGTAATTGTTGGTGGAATCTTCGTTATCTAAGTCGTTATCACTGGAATCTCCTTGTGGTTCTCCATCACTGCTAGAACAATTTCCATTACCAAACAAATATGATGAACGTGGTCGAACTCTTCCTGATCTGCGAGGTGATTTCAGGAAGAGGGAATGTTCATCACTTGCGTCTTCGTCGTCACAATTATTTGCAGGAAATGGATGACCGACAAGTACTGTAATTGATGCCGTTCGTCGCACATCTTTGCGAGAACATGTTCCATTCCATTCCTGTCCAAATCTATCAAACGATACGTGGTAACACTTCAAGCTCACTTTTAGAACTTTCGAATTCCACCATCCTCCTCTCCACCACACAGCACAGGCGTCTCCGATTTGCAGAGGCATTTTATTTGCAATTAGCAAGTTAGTGAAATTTTCGACGAGCATTCATTAAATATCACTTTAAATCAGGGATGCGGAGTCGCAGTACCGGAGTCCTATAATTTTTGCTGGGGTCGGAGTCCTATCAAATGATAGGACTCCGGACTCCGGCCTATAACTAGACCCGAAATATAATACAAACAAATTATTTGTCCTCGTGCATAGCTGTCACCGTGACAGTGAAAACCGTGACAGTGAAAAAGGATTGCCTTTTCACTCGATGATTTAGTAGAGAAGACAAGCCTTCCTAGCCTCGATCACACCTACGCAACAAATGTCACATCAGAGACAAAAAATAATGAAATACTAGTTTGTTTGAGAATATTACCTCTGACCCTCCGTTTCAACATCGACACAACTCCCTATCTAAAGCTACAGCCATGCCCGGGTAAATTTCGGACATCTCTCAACTGAGATGTGAATTAGGCCTACTGATGAATTCTGATATTGGATGAAATGGCAGCTATTCAGGTCTGTTCCCCCTTTTCAACAGAGGATGCAACACAATGCTTAAGTTTTCTATTTACATTGTGTTTCTAAAAAGCAGCATTTTTTAATTATTGCAGGCGCACTAACTTAGGCCAAGTGTGTTTAAAGTGATATTTAATGAATGTCCGTCAAAAAATTCACAAACTTGCTAATTGCAAATCTCAAATACCCAAGCATGTCTGCAACTTTAAATAAGGAGTTGTTTTTTCATCATTCTCATTACGATTCCGCGGAGAAAACTGAACATACGAAGGATGTTAAAGCAAGAGTGTCGCTCCTATGAAGTTTAATAAAGGAAAGATTGGTAATTTCTTATAGCGACGAGCTTGAAGAGCTGTGTATCTTTCTAAATTTTTACTGCCAATTTGTTAAATTTCTCCGACTTTTCCCTTGCATGCCAATACTGAGATGCTACTTCGAGGAAGACCCTCTTACGTGGGACATCTGCAGCGATATAGTTTCGGATAGTTGTGTCAACGATTGTGCGATTGATCCTAGAGTTGTCGCTGAAAAGGCTCAAAGAAGAGGAAATCTATTGAATCGGTGATTCCAATTTGTGCCCTGTCTTTTGAAAGCACTGGAGCTATGACGGAGACAGACGAAGGAAAACAGACGAAAGTCACTATACCATGTGACTCTTTCTAAGAATGCGTTTTCAGCGTCCACTTGAATGCCACCGTCTACATGGGCGCTGTTTTCTGTGCATCTTGTTGCTTCTTAGGCGATTAATGATTGATTTGTAATGTCATTGTAATTTTGATTCGCTTATCTGTATCAAGCGATATTTGTTCACAATAAATACAATTGACTGAAACGCCGTTTTATTAATCTCTTCACTATTTGCTTTAAAATTCCCATGTATTAAGGGAAAATTCTGCAGAAATTCAGAATGTGCATAAGGTACATGCGGAATCATACAGCTCTCTTGTTGGAAGTACAGACTTACATTAAAGCCAAAAGTTCTTCTTGCATCCAATGATACAATATGATCACGATATGTCGAAGTTGATGAATATTATGGCTGAGCAAAGTTGTCGATTTGTCATATAGTGGATTATGTGAGGAACGACCAGTATCTGAGGACAATGATGAACTAAGTAGGCCTAATCCGCTTTCCAAATGGCTTAACGTAAATACCGGTATAAATGCTGGTATGTTATTCAGATTATTCGTCTTGGCAAACATGTAATTTTGTAATTGTAAATGGGATGTCAACTAAGTTATAATCATAGACATCGGATATCAGTACTGAGGTCTACAAAATGTCCAATGTAAAATTAAAGGATAATCAAGCAAGTTGCTGATGACGTGCGCGCGGTGACATCGTCCATCAGGTCCTAGGTTGCAATTAACCATCTTCATGCGAGCATATGGCAGTCAATCTTCAAGCTACAGTTTTAAGATGACACGTGCCACACGGATGCATTTGAAATGACTGCCTCCCCCACGCGCGGTTCGTGCACTTCTAGAAGACTGAATTAGGTTTGCAATAATTGTCATCGCATAACTTCACTCACTGTTTTATGCCATCTTTGGCTAAAGAAAAGCAAATATATGCCATATCTTCGGTTGAATTCGCTTACAAATTTCGTATGTAGCTGATAGCTATCTCAGGAGCAACCGGCTCCGGACACAAGTGTCGGTAGGACCCCTACGCAGGTGGGCAGGATCGAGCAGGCCAACACGAAATTCACTTTCGGATACAGGGCGGGGTTCAGGAAGATATGTACATGTAGACAGCATTATGAATGAGTTGATGCGACGAGTATAAGACCGGTGGGCGGACCTATTTCTAAATTTTTGCAAGTCGAGCTCCTTGATTGCCCGCAGCATTTCTCATAGAATCAAGGCTTGATGAGTTTCCGATTTCATCATTTCATATAAGAAAATTAGCAAGGGTTCAAGAAATTAATTAGAAATTATATCACGCACAAGTACGATTCCAAAATGTACAAAGTTTCTTTAATATTGAGAGCTCTTTCCATAGAACAGGAGCGAAAATCGCAATTTATTTATTCACAGTGCAGAATTTTCATGAAAAAAGCAATATTCAATGATATTTTGGTGGTTGTGAAATATGATCGGATAGCGATTTATAATTTCATTATGTTGACATACATCTTTGTTGTGCAACCAATGGAAAAATTTCATCAATATGCAGAACTTAACACTTTACACCAGATATGAACTCGACAATGAGTTATCCTCTAGGGGTTAACTTTTGCATGGTCCGAGTTATCTATGTAGCAGTAGGATTTGATGCTGGAAATGTGCATTTTTATTCAATTGAGTAAATGACTTAAATTTTAAGATTTTTATCACGTTGTGGAATTCAGCTGTTATCGTATACTTTGCATTTGAAAAAGAGTTCGATTCCTTTAGTTCAGGTTAACTCTACACCGGGAGTTTACTCCGGGGTTAACTCTAAAGTTTACTCCGGTGTAAGTGTTTGCTCAACCTGAGTTCATGTTCGGTGTTAGGGTAACACTTACACTTGCACCGCAGTTAACTCTACACCGAGAGTTTACTCCGGGGTTGCACCTACACTTACACCGGAGCTAGTGTTTACTCCGGAGTTAACTCCAGGGTAAGTGTACACTCAACCCGATTTCATATCCGGTGTTAAGTTTACACTTACCCCGGGGTTAACTCCGGAGTAAACTCTAACACTTACACCGAATGTGAACTCACATAATGTCTAATTGTTCTATTTACATTGCAGAAGTATGTTGACTGCTTATCAGTGTTTTTGAGCGGATCGAAATTCCGCTTTCGCTCGCTCATCGCTGATCTGCTCATATTTGCCCTTTCGCTCACTCATCGCTCATTTCCTCAAAATCATCTTTTCGCTCGCTCACCGCTCAAAATCATCAAAAAATGCGGCTCGCTCGCTCATGTCTCGATAATGCCCTCCTTAATTCTACAAACCTTTTTTATGTTCCATGCCTTTATTCTAATAAACACCTTTTAGGCGTTAAAGGGAAATTTATCATTTCATTTTAGGTGAAATTTGAACCACAATGAAATAATGTAGACCATCATACCAATGTATAAAGAAGGTAGCTAGCTATTGCAGAAAATTAGTTGAAACAATTTATTTTGATGTACATAACTACAGAATTCTTTTTATATGTATAGAAATGGGCAATAATCTAAACTTAATCTTACATGCTGATCACATGAATCAGTATGTACAATTCTTAGCGCAAAACTTGGAGAAAATTCGCAAGGTGTGTCAAGAAACCATGTAATGCGTTGACAATTGAAAATGAACTTATATGAAATCGTGACAAATTAATAGATAATTCCTAAAGTAGCTAAAGATAGAATACATGACTTATGAGTAACTGAGTAATCAACTCAGTAGTAATCAATTACTGAGTGTTGGAAATCTGCTATAAAAAGAATCGCTTGATAAACGAAATTGTTGAATTATGTGAAGCAGAAAATGCTGCACCCAAAACGACCTGACACATTGGCGCCAGCCGTCTATGAGATTTCGGCACACACTACCTGTAAAGTTAATTAACATGTCAAGATGGTCGGTCCGCAGCAGCTCGTTGCGCCCAGGTCCTACCTTCTTCCACTTTTGCACTTAACTTCTTCATGATGGCGTTTAGACTCAAGCACCCGCTTTAACAAGAAATTTCCTCACCGATGGAGCAACGAAATAGCGGCATCCCACTCTCAGAAGGCATGAGCTCATATTTCCACCCTTGCTTCTGAATCCTTTTGACCAGTTCTTTATATTTCGCAGTTTTCTCTTCATGGGCATCCCTAACGCTCTCTTCCCAGGGAACAGTTATATCGCCCATAATCATTTTCTTCCCTATAGCGTCGATCAACACTAGATGAGGTCGTTGGTCCTGCATACCTGCCTATGACTCGTGCCTGTGAGGCGTTGAGGCCGCTCTTGACACCATTCGTCTCCAAGATGGTCGATCCAGGGCCAAGTCCGATGCGTCATCCATGGAGATACCGAGTTGATTGAGATCTTCGACAACCACGTCCATCCATCGTGAGTGCGGGCGCCCTCGAGGTCTTCTCCATCCAGATGCTGTCGGATTGAAATCGAGCGCACGTTTCGTTGGCAGTTCACTAGGCATGCGGAGCATGTACGCCAGCAAACGCATGCGCCGTTGAGCTAGAAGGCGTGGTAACGGCGGTTGGAGTGTGCGTCTGCGCACTTCGTCGTTGGTGATACGCTCTTGCCATCTGATGTTGAGTACTCGGCGTTGGCATCGGTTGTCAAAGCCCATAGTCCTTCTGCCTTGCGTTGCGGAAAGAGGCCAGGTTTCGGAGCCATAAAGCAAAACCACCGAAAGAACACTCGCGTTATATATTCTCATTTTGGTCCGGTTGCTGATATTCCGATGTCTCCAAAGAGGTCTCCAAAGTCTTCTGAGCACATCATTTGCTAGAGCTCTTCTTCGAGCCAGTTCTTCGTCAATACCACCTCGCCTGCTAATCTTCGACCCCAGATAGATGAAGTTTGGGACAACTTCCACTATGTGATTGTTGACCACTATGGACTGTGGGGGTGTGCTCTCACTTATCATCATTAACTTTGTCTTAGAGTAGTTGACTTGGAGTCCCAATTTCGAAGCTTCATTGACATAGATGTTGATGGCTTGAATGAGGGAATCCATATCAGGAGCAAAAAGAGCAGTGTCATCTGCAAATTCGAGATTCGTTAGTCGGTAGCTCCCCAGCTTAAGTCCCTGCATCTGGTCGTCAACTTTCTTCATTAGGTAATCAATAAGACAATTGAACAATTCTGGTGCAGCTGTGCAACCTTGTCTTACGCCACTTTCAGTTTGGAACCAAGTTGAATCTTCCCCATTGACCCTAACGCAGCTATGTGAGTCTGAATGCAGGAGTTGTAGAAGCCGAATGATCTTTTCGGGTACATTGATTGAGCGAAGAATCAGCCAGATTGCATTTCTATCAGCAGAATCAAACGCAGCCTTAAGATCCATAAATGCGATGCACAGATCTCTTCCACGACGATACTCGTGCGCCTTTTCGATCAGCAGTCGTACACTCGCTATTTGATCACTCGTACCACGTCCAGGCATAAAGCCAGCTTGTTGGGGACGGCGGTGATGATGCATGGCTACCTTTGCACGGTTGATTAGGATGCTGGTGAACAGCTTCCCTGGTACTGACAGAAGAGTGATGCCACGATAGTTGGAGCATACTCGAGCGTCGCCTTTTCTCTTCCAGAATGGGAGGATCACGCCCTTCTTCCAATCTTCCGGAATGGATTCATTTTCCCACACAGCGTTGAAGATATACTCAGGATGATACTAAACCGGAATCAAACCGAATAATACTACAAATGACCACAAATTTCACTCACTTGAATTTTGTTCCTGCTATACATGCCGTACACTCCAATAATCAACTAACTCCCAGCTCATACTGTTAATATTGTAATCAGCATGACACAGGAATCCACTAACCATCGGTACAAAACGACTGAAATGAATACATCAATTAACAAATATATTTGAAAGATATGCCGACCCAACCTCAAACAACGTAATTTTAAATCCAGTGGCTAGTTGCGCAACAGGACTCAAAACTTACGAATTTGGGGCAATGAACAATCTGAAAATGAAAAAATTACCAGAACTTACGTTAGGTTTTCCATGTCTCATCTTCCTTCAGAGATCAAAGTCGCAGAACTCATGAGAACTGAAAGAAATAAGACATCCACTATATAGGTACTTGCATTGAGATTATCATGAATAAACATCAGATGGGACCAGGGATCGCAATTCACCCAAGAAAACGGAACATCGGGAAAAAACCGGGGTTTGAATGCATAAATTTGAAATATTCACGTTAGACTAATTTAGTAAAAAAACGGAAAATTGCGATCCCTGGATGGGACATTGAAAATATTGAGGCGCATCGCATCATAACATTGCTGCGCGTTAGCAAAATGAGTAATCAGAATTCAAGATAGAATAGCTTCTATGTTGACATTGCTTTCAACCTCAAGAAGGCATATTCAAAATTCAGTAGATATTTCTAACTTCAAAACACAAAAATATCTCCACGAATTAATCAAACTCACAATCTTTCTCCATTCCAACTTCAGAGATTCACCTCGCAATTTCCTAAGAAACATAAAAATACCTGAAAGAAATGACGCATCTCTTGAAAATATTTGCGTTAGTCAACAATGAAATTTGAGCAGGTTACGAAACGCATTATCACCTTATTCTTCCACGTTATGACGTACCTCAAACAATTTTGCTGATAAAAATGAGGCTATTGAAAGAGAAATCAGGGAGTTATTTCAGGGACATTTTGTTCTTTTATACTTCCTGATTCCAAGTGTCTTCTATTCCTAACCAGAAATTAATTCAGTCTTTGGTAATGCATCCGTAAAAGCTTATAAAATATATATTGACAAAACGATTACAGTATGTAAACGAATGTGTATTTTTAATTCATACATCGAAAGGTTAACAAAGAGTTTTTCTTCGATAACCCCACTAATATTGAAATACAATTTGCGCTAGATTTACTGCAAAAAATGTGATATTCAAAAAATATGAGTGGTTGTCAGTTCCGTAGTTACCGCATAATATTTTTTCCAACTAATTGCTTAGACTTTCCACGTTCTCTTTCTTGACTAAGTATTTACGATTACAAGTATTAACTAATAGTCAACGGCAAATTTTCCGTTTGTTGGCACCTGCACGAGTTTCCAAATAAATGGCTTAGAATTTGTTTTTGCTATCAACATAAAGAAATTTGTTACTCACGTCTGAATCTCAAGTAACAAAATGAAGATGGAATATTATCCTCAACAGCAATACATACACCATTCATTCGTAGTTTCCATTCATGAAGAAAGTAAATGCGGCTAACTGATGAAATCGGGAACTCAAACACTAACCAGGAGGGCGTCTAACTACGTGGGCGTCGTAATGAATGAATGATTACTATAACTCATTATATTTAATTGTTGAGGAAGAGCCAAGGTTTTGATGATGTTTTACTTTAATTATGATATAATTAATTTCGGTTGCTATTCGGCAACCATCATCAGATAGAAGGAATTTAACATAAACGCAAAAGTCATGAATTCAAATTTCACATTAACATAGGAAATAAGGGAGTAGACAAGAAATCTAGTAAAAAGTAAAAACTATGTTAACAAATTTCAGTAAGGAAAAGGAGGAATAGAAATATGCGACAGATAGTATTGGACTACATTTTACCAATGGCAATAGTAATTGATCTGACTAGATTAATTAGTATTTGACATCATTCTAGTCAGATCAAGTACTATTGCTATTGGTAAAATGTAGTCCAATACTATCTGTATTTAGAGAATGTCTGTCTTATTTCCCATGTAAATATCCTATTAAATATATTTTCTTTTTTTGTAAGAATACCTTTACTTTAAGAAATATATTTACCAAAGACTTGAATATGCACGCAAAATAGCAGTAGGCCTAATTGTACTCCTAGATATCATTGCACTGCACATGTTAAGAAATCTAGGAATCAATGAGTAACGATATAGGCCTATTAAATGCATGTAAAAATAGCGATAATAATATTATATCTATAATGTTATAATAGTATATAATTTTATATGATCTATATCTAATAATCTATATAATTATAATACTATAATAATATCATCGCTATTTTTACATGAATTTACATCGTTACTCATCGATTCCTAGATTTTTTAACATGTGCAGTGCAACGATATCCAGGAGTAGGCTACAATTATAAGATGAACAGTTCATCTTAATAAGATGAAATAACATAAACGATGGACTTCTAAATAATTTGACTGTGATCGTATGATTTAATTCAACTTAGTCTACCTGTTTATTTTCAGCCTTTTATTTAGAAGTCCATGCAGAAAACAAATCATCTTTAATAATATCATAAATCAAAAGTTCATCTCAAGAGATGAGCCATCAGAGTTATGTACACTTATTCTTTTTGGAGCAATTTTCAATTCTTTGTAGAAATCTTTTATATCATTCAAAGTGGTGGGTCCACCGACAGATTGTTCAACAGTATTCGTTGTTACAGTATCCGTAATTGTTGTTATTGTGTTGCTGCATTCTATGTTTGAGTTATTCACTTGATTAGATAACACATTCGAAGCTAATCGCATTCTTTTGTCCGATACCTCATCGTAAACATCAATACATTCACTACGATGGCCGGATATTTTCTTAGCTAGTTTCTTGTCTCCTGTTTTCTCAATAATTCTTGTAACTGCTGTTCGTCTTCCACTTTGGTTGGTGTAATTTCCGTCAAATCATCAAACAATTCGTTAGATAGAGACATGTTTCAATATGAATGATATGATCTCAAATGGAATCATTGCAAACGAAGTTTGAATACCATAAACAAAATTTCTAGGGTGTTATTAGATTGTAAGAAATCCCTAGGTAATTCTTACAAATGCATAGAAATAAGACAGACATTCTCTAAATTGCTTAGAGGATAATTTGGCAGATCTATCATTGATATCTCGGTATCATTAACATAGATATGCCCTCGGGCTAAAGCCCTCGGGCATATCTTTGTTAATGATACCTCTCTATCTATGATAGTTTTACCAAATTATCCTCTAACCATTACCAAGACATCTTCAATCATCAACTATAACTCAGTGTGACTTGCGACGCATCAGAAAATGTAGCAACTAGCAAGATTATTCGATGCGCCCTTTAGGTCTTCTAAATTTATAACACGCGACAAGGGAACTGTATTCAGAATTCCTCAAGAATATTTAGAGCAATTTCACTGAAAATGCCATAATGCGCAAGTCGGCACAGTAAAATATGTCTTTGTGGTCGATATGGAGCATTCATTACCGATTGCGGTCGTTGCTTGAAAGCAACTTGAACCTCTATCAGGATTGTCCAAACTTTATACGGGCGCGGGCAGCATTTGGCAGGGAAATAAGACCGCGGACTGCAGTTCACATTATTCAACTTTTTCACTGTCTACGCCTATTAGACGCAAGTAAAACAAGTAAATTCCTAGTTACTAGTAGTAGTTACTGCACTTTGTAGGTCAGTTTCTTCGCGTCAACTGAGGCTAAGGCGCTCTAGATTTGATAGACTTTATTGTGGAAAATGTTTGACTCACAAGGACAAATACTTCCAAACTGTGAGTGAAAGCGCAATCCAAAGCGGATCACTAATTGGGGTGGTGATCTTCAAAAAGAAGAGGCCAAAATCGAATGATTGGCAGAGTAGCCTTGCATAGGCATAACTGATTAATTTATAAGCCATACAATTCAAGTTGCAAAGATTCATCTGCTTCTGATATAGCTATCGCCAGCGGAGCATTGAAGACATTAAAATTTTCTCAATGTGCTGGAAGTCTTGGAATCGCTTGACGGAGTCTTAAATCAAGGTATAAAAGGCTTCAACAACTGCTGATACTATCGTCATGGAAAACGAAATCATCATTGTGATATCTAAATTTGCAATTTAAACTTGAAATATATAATTTAGAAAAAAACAATCAATATTCAACGCAACTCTACAGATGTGAAAAATGAAACGATTTCTGAAAATTTCAAAAGGACGTGGGCCGCATGCGGCCAACGGGCCACACTTTGGACACTTCTGAACTATATTGATGATACAACGACAACTCAGGTAGCCAGTTACAGGAAAATATCAACGAACGAATTATTTCTAGCAGAAATTCTTATTTTCAGATTTATCTTGAAACTCAATATCCAGCGCAAACACAGCATCAGATTACAGGCCTTCTTCAAGAAGGAGAAATCTTCGTAGATCCGAGAAGAAGTCTACTTGCTTATGGACCTATCATTTGTGTCATTGCGACTTTTCATGACTTACTGCAATTGCCGAAGTCATTATGTCCGCTTAATCATATATATCCGTCTTTTAAAACCCATTTTACATTTTCTCTATCACAAATTCTTCACCAACAAAGAAATGAATCGAATGGATTTAATAATCCAATCACTGCATTGGATACAATTAGGAGTTATGGCATCTATCCATTCCTTATCCGGACTTCATTTGCTCGAGGTTTTTTCTGTAATGTGCTGATCGACTCCAACTGCCACCTGAAGTTCAAAATCGAATCCGTGAGTTGATTCGATATACAATTTACCGATTTTTCGACGAAACATTGGAGGGCAGTGAGAAGACTTATCACTGGCTTAACGGATAAATTGTACATACAGAAGTACCGGTACTTACAATATACAAACTCACCTGTCATAAGATTGTAATCAAGGTTCCGTTCACAAGCAGGCAACACCAACATCAAGCTTCGACAATTTTCATCCATACAATTAGTAGATAACTTTGACGTATACAGACCACCCAGCCGATTCGAATTTAAAAAAAGTGAAAAAAGAATCCTAAACTTAGAAAAGCGAACCGAAAATTTTTATATCAAAACAATGTAGAAGTGTTATAAAGACATCATATGTCATCAACCCATGCACTACCACGAACACTACGAATCTGTGTAGATTGCAAATATTACTTGTACAAAAATGATAACTTGTCGGAGCACCACTTAGGAGGCATTTTACTTGCATCTTGATAAACGATTCGCAAATACACCGGAACATATTTATACATAAAGCTAGCTTTTGTATTCTATTAATGATCAGACATATAAACAGCAATCAATTCAGATTGATTCGATTTTAGGCAAATAATGTAGATTCCAAGATTGTTTCATAGGATTGTTGAAACATAGTGTTGAAAAAAATCAAAAAATACTGCTAGAAACTTCAGCAATGAAGACGATTTTATAATTTCTGTGGTTAAGAAAATTTCTTTAGCTGTCATGCTTTCAACTGCTAAATTAGCCTGAAACTTTGAACATCTCTTTCATATGAATATTCCAAGGCATATTGATATTTTCAAGTATTTATTCGATAGGTGTCTGTTAACTTAAGTCATGCGAAATGGATCATATGACGAATTAAGGATCCTCATTCGCACGAACTAAACCGCTTGTTTCACTAATCCAAAATCAGTCTTCTGAGAAAATTCGATAGTAGGCCTCCCGTGTGTCTATGGCAAGCCAGAATGGATTGATGTCTCGAATTCCTTGACTGATAAATTCAATGACATTCATTTGTGGCATGTAAACCGCATGTACTTTCAGCATGCATCAATTCAGAATCGTGTAAAAGCTATAGCACCATGGCCTCAAAGTTACTGTAAAAATTGTGCATTTACCGGAACGCACTACGACAAGGCTTTGGCTTCCAGAATTGCTACATGACTTTTTTGGCTAATAAGGGCACATTTTCCAATGCCTATATAATGTACAGACCCGGCAAAAAGTTTAGCAACACCCCAGTTTTTGAAGACAGTCAGATCGCATCAATACCTGAAAGCATTTCGAACATGTTGTTACATCAAAATACCTTGTAGACGTGTCAAACAATTTACTGACCCTTAAAATCAGTTGTCATTGACTAGATATCGCATTAAATTTTGCTCTTGTATCATTTCTGGTAAAACAGACTTGAGGACGATAGGTCTTTGAGTCAAAGAGAGTTCTGCAATATGACAGTAGAGAACATCTTGACCGCCAATGCATGTAAGCGTGTTTCACTGGACTGGCATAAGATGATCTAAGGTACATTTCCAGATAGTCCACCAATGTAGTCTAGCATGTCTGGTGCATTATTGGGCTGGTCTTGTGAGAGGCAAATGATCGTGTTCTTCTCCAGGTTTGAAATACCAAGATTTAATCCAAAAAACGCTCACACCACACACGCACAAACATAAATTAAGAACACAGGGATTCCCACAGTTCCATTTTTAGCTCAGCTAAAACTGTTAAAACTGTTAAGAGATAGCCTTGATCATTCGAATACTTGTGTGACTTATCTCATCGTCACTGTCCTTTCTGTGCTCCCCGAAAATGGGCAAAAAGCCAGACTTGTCGACTGAAAAACGTGCTCAAATTTTGGTATTGCACTCCAATGGATTTAGTTTGCGTCAAATTTCGACCCAGTTATTCGTCTCCACTTCCTGCGTGTCTCGAACTTTAAAGCGAATCAAAAATACCAAATCTTTTGCCAGTGAACGCCGCTCCGGTAGGCCTACAGCTACTTCACCACAAACGGACAGATTCATTCATCGTTATTCCAAGGCAAACCCTTTTGCAGCAGCGACAGAAATTCAAGCACATCTGCCTCCATCTGCACATGTTCCATCAGTGACAACTATCAGAAGCCGTCTTCGAAACAAATATGGTTTGAAGTCATACAAGCCAGCTAAAAAGCCTCTCCAATCGGCGAAAAACGTACGTGACAGGCTAGCCTTTTGCAAGCGTTACCAGAACATGAGCGCTGAAGAATGGGGTGAAGTCATGTTTACGGATGAGACGATTGTGTCGAAGCACCGTAGCTACCAGCCCCATGTTCGCAGACCAAAAGGAGAACGATTCAATTCATCTTACACATCATTCACTGTGCGATCTGCACCAAAGCTAATGATTTGGGGAGGAATTTCTGCAAGAGGCAGATGTGGACTTCATGTCTTTGGCAAGACAGAAACTGTTAAGGCGATCAATTACTTAGAAATATTGAAGCAGAGGGTAGAGCCCTTCATGAATATTCGAGGAACAAGGAAATTGCAGCAGGATGGAGCACCGGTGCATAAGGCAAGGCTGGTGTCGAATTGGATTGCCCAACAGAACTTTCAGATCCTAGAAGGCTGGCCCGGTAATTCACCAGATCTCAATTGCATAGAAAATTGCTGGAGAACATTGAAGGACAGGCTTCAGAGGTGCCATATATCCTCTCATAGTACTCTAGCGGAACAGGTGAAACGCTTGTGGGTCACCGAGATCACTCCTGCCTATTGCAGAAAACTGGTTGAGTCAATGCCCCAACGTATTCAAGCATGTTTGGCAGCAAAAGGATATCACACAAAGTATTGATGTGACACTCATTAGTCGTTCGCTTTCGACAATCGCATATTCTCAGTGTTGGTAAGCTTCTTGATACTTCTGCATTGTAATTTGAACGCATAAACATTATTAAAATACTTTTTAGCAAACGCTACATTCTGTTGTTTGCAAAATCAGGGGTGTTGCTAAACTTTTTGCCGGGTCTGTAGTTATTACATAAGATTATGCGATCGTCAAGATATGCATTCAATTGTCAACACATGGATGATAGCATGGCTAAAGTAAAGGGCAACATGACAAAAAGTCATGTTGCGTTGTCAACACGTGCCTGTACTACGAAACACTTTTTCCTGCTCTACCAAAAAAGCGAAAAAAACGAATGCCATTCGATAAAAGCGAAAATTCAGGCATATTTTCGAAAAAGCGAATGTCAGGGTGGTCTGCGCATAGTTCGTGCGTATGAAATGTAAATATGAAAATGATAATTGATGAATAGCCTACTAAAAGTGCGCAAGATCATAGCTTTCTAATGAAGTTGTTATTTAGAATAGTTCAGCATTTCAAATTCATAGAAGGGAAGACATTCATAGCATAGTCGGCAATTCTTTTTGATCACAGTTAAGTATGAGGACATCATGAATGTGTATGTGTAAGATAGTAAATTGAATGACAGGCAAACAACCTTCTCAAAAAACCCATCGTTGGTTTAATAGCAATTTGTAGTGGCAAGACTTTTATACGCGGTACCATTGGCAGGCCTCACAGCAACTAAGCATGCAAAAATAAGTGGATAAACTAGGTCTTGTAAAATGGGCAGAAAGAGGACAGTGAAGCTATTCTTCGAATAATTCGTTTGTTTCTGACTTCTTTCTTGAAGTTTTGCTGTTTTCTCGTAATGAACTGAAGTTTAAAAGAAATACTAAGATTTCATTGAATTTTAATCAAGTGGCGTCGCCATGCGCTTCTATAAGATTTCTGTATTCGATTAATGGCAAATAAATTTCGAATTCTTCAACCGAAGAAACAGCACTCAACTAGTATTTAAGGCAGGGAGAAGACAATTCACTGGCATATATGTTACTATATTACTTTCTAAATTGAAATAATTACTGATAAATATTTACTAAAATATGCCTGACAGTCTAATCAAAAATATGTTTGACGAAAATAGGAAAATAGAAAAACAATCTTAAAAAACTTTGCCTCTCAAAACGTACTGAAAAATTCAACAACCATAGAAAAAACCCTACCCCACCCTTCTGTTTCATAACGTTCTTGGACGAATCCCGAGACCTAATAACGTTCATGCCAAATTTCCGGAAGAATCTCACCCATGAATGTGGTACACAGGGTGGCGGCCAAATTTCAAGCTTCAAATTTCCAGGCGATTCACGGGTTCTTTTACCGAATTTACACATCTTGACCAGATTTGGATTCCAATTACATCGCTCAAGAATTATCCGGACATTTCTTTAAGCTATTTTTATCACATTTGAAACATTTCCTGTTTGAATTTTGCTACTAAATTTTGACGCGTTAGATAATGAACGATATTTGACTTCACCGCACTCAGTTATCAAAATTTTTGAATTCTGTGACCGCTGGTCCGTAAGTTTCCATGCGCTTTTCCTCATTGGCCTGCACTCAATGAAATCCTTGGGATCTGAATAATTTCATATCGACAGAAAAGGTAATTTCCTGAACTTTCCAAAGATAAAAAATTCTTCATTTTCATCATCTGATTCATAAAATTCTAGAAAGTTATACTTAGACGATTTATCAGACTGAAATGTTCAAACATGTTGAGTTGAAGTAATAAATGACAAGCAACAACCATGATAGAAAACCATGGTATCAAAATGTGCATGTTAATGCAATGGCACGATCCTAAGTATCGACATGGGAAGCCAGGAAACTGCCACACTGGACGAAAACCGTAGACGCCACCTGTGCGGTTCTCGGGACAGAATTGAATAGGACCGACGTTCTCCCGCGTGTCGTAAAAGGCACTGTAAATGGCGAATCCAGGGCTGCCACTCTTATCAAAAATAAAAACCGGAAAGTCAAATTGGAATGGGCCCCCATAAAATGGGTAGCCGTGGGCCCCCTTAAAGTAAAAAAAATTACGATCAATCGATATCCCACAATCCGATTCAAAGATTCTTTGATCCGATTAGTTTTGAAAGCGTTCAGGTAGAAGTTGGGTCTGCTGCAATAAAGATGCTAATGAATCCTCAGTCAACAAGTAAATAAATGGCATAATATTGCTACTGATGCCTTTTCAAACATAGTTTTTACCAGGTTCTTTAGCATGCATGACTGGAAAAACTACTATTTTCGAAAGAACTGCTTTTGAAGTCTAAACAGAATGTATTACTGAGACTCCTCCCTCTCCCGTAACTCAAAACCGGCATGAATAATCAGCTTAACCGCTTCAAAAATAAACTTCTTCATTTCGTTCAGAAATTTTACATTCAAAATTAGAAGGCATTATTCTCGTGCAGCTGTCATTTTCTATTAATCATGCCAAGACGTCACACGATACAAGATCTTGTCTTTCTTGAAACCACTGGGAATGGCTTGTCAGCTGTTCGATGTTTGGAAGACTGACTCTGCAGAGCGGTCTGGTCATAACAAATACCTTAACATAAAATCCATAGATCAACGCAGTCTAAAAGCTTGGGCTGGCATTTCCTTATGAAGCGCAACAGAGTCATTTTTCTTTCGAGAAACTGACAATGAATGGTAAAAACTTCCTTTTCATGCTGTGTAAAGTGATACCGAATGTCACAGGATAGGAGCATCTTCATGCAGGATGGAGCGCCAGCGCACTACTGCCGACCGATCGTAAATTATTTGAACAATCATTTTCCTAAATCATGGATTGACCGCAATGACAGCCTATGGAATGGCTTCCGATATTACAGTTAATGCCATGTGACTTTTTATTCGCTTCAACATGTTAAGGAAATGCTGCACTGGAGTCATCCTATTCTTTTGGATGAACTGGAAAACAAATTCTGCACCGTTTTTCACCAGATTGACGAGCGATTGTGTGGAGACATGCTCTTACGCGGCTGACTGAAGAATTAGATTATGTTCGGGCAAATGCTGAGCAAGAAGAAAATAAATTGTCATAGTGTTACTAGTGTTAACAACTGCTTTCTTTTGAATCATAAATAACTTGCAGTAACTCATCATTGAGTCGCTAATTGCCATTTCAAAAAGCTTTGAAATGATTAGTGAGAGAATAGGGAACTTATAAAAAAGTGACGATAGGGCTCATTGTGAGATATCCTCTTATATTAACAGGAAAAAAATTATATCATAAACAAATATCTAAGTAAAGCATCATCCGCCACGTTACACAAAAAAATTAATCCATGTCACACAGCATGAATTGACGACTAAAACCTATCGCACATCACAGACACCATGCTAGTTAATATGATACTTAATCTGAAATGATGCCCAGACCATGAAAGGAAAAAAGGAAGAGATGAGAGATATTTGATTGAAGCCATTACGAGAAGTAGTGGACTAACTTTTCTGGAATTTTAGCCGTGCAGTCAGTATGCTTGTAGATAGTCAGCAACTCACATGCAGATAAATCTTCATCCGAACTACAGACATCTACAATTGATGAAATGCATGTAGTTGAAATCTCATAGTCTAGAGCTCGCTCGCAAAAATTCATGTTTGTAAACAGGAATGCAAATAGCACAAAGGTGAGCTGCCGAATTTCCAAGCATATCCAGGTACTGATGGTTTGCGCGGTGAGTTACTGATTCCTTACAATAGGGTACATTGCAACGATGACGGCTAAGAAGCCAAAAACGTTTGCAGTTCCGACTGAAAAGTCCTTTAGGTCCGGCAATGATTCAAATCAAGCCTTTCTCTCATCTCTTGTATTTCAAACATAAGAGATGAAAAAACAATGACATATCTAAAAAAATAAACAAACTTGTGACAGCCAATTTATCAAACAAAGGTCACAGGCCATGGCACAAGTAAACATAGCATCAATACGAAGGGAAATGTTCATCACTTAAGCAGTTGCTTGCAAGATTTCAATTTTCATTGGTGTCTTATCCGAAATTTAACCGCTTTTGCAACAGGTAATCGCATATTCATTCGTCAACCCCTTGTATTCCCGAAACATTTGGTAGATTTCTCTTTCATACTTATATTTTTCTAGCACGCCTCTTGAAAGGCGCATTTTGTAGAGAATCAAAGCAATCAAAACTCCATACGAACGTAGTACAAATTTTTCGTCAAGCATTCCCACCTAAAATTATTTCTTATTTCGGAATCCTGATTACTTGCGTTGATTCCTGTTTCTTCATGATTGACGAAGGAATCAGTGACTTGCAATTGCAGAAGGATCTTCTGATCAAGTGTCACGCGGATTTTTCGAAAGTACCTGCTTTGAAATTCATGATTGTTTAAAATTGAAGGGCCCCTTCACGAGCTGAATAGGCTCCTTCACAATCTAAAAGGGTCCCCACACAATATCAAGAGGGCCCATCACGTTGTCAAAAGGTCACCTTCACAATCTAAAAGAAACCCTGACGATCTCAAGAGGGCCCCTCTCGCTCTCAAAAGGGCCCTTCACAATTTCGAAAGGGCCCCTCACAATCTCAAAAGGGCCCTTCACAATCTTAAAAGGAACCCTCACGATGTCATAAGGGCCCTTCACAATCTGAAAGGGCCCCTTCACAATCTTAAAAGGGCCTCATAACGATCTCAAGAGAGCCCCTACACGATGTCAAACGGGGCCTTCACAATCTAAAAGGACTTCATAGCGATCTCAAGAAGGCCCCTACAATGCTGCTCTAAGCAAATTTCTGTTCCTTGGTAGAACATTTTCCCACTACTTAGTTTAAAAAAAGCCGGAATTCCGGTTAAAACCGGAAGAGTGGCAGCCCTGGGCGAATCAAAGGGACCTTTTACCACTGCAGCTCTGGTGTTGGCAGTCTGATAACTTTTTTCTCATTGCCCTTCATCGGTGGCTATACTAAGTTGATATTGCGGGGGGATCCTGACAACCGAATCTCATGTTGGGATATGCATCAAAGTAATTCAGAGCTTCATCCCCTGTGGCATATTATGACTTCTCCCTTTCCAAAGTCCCCTCAGCGATGGCCGCCGCCCCTCTTTGACGGTGAGGGTTAGAGCGGACCAACGGGGATGCTAACTATCCCGGTCAATGCTGTTCACCCTTGGCATGGCAGCACTCCGGTGGTATCGGAGTGCCCATATCCTCACCAGCAGTGGGCATATATTTGCTTACTAGGTCTGTCGCTTTGTATTGTCTTGATACGAAGCCTCCTATCCACTGGACGGAGCCGGGTAAAACAACAACAATCGTAAACGTCTGAACTTGTCATCCTTTTTGTATCAGTTTGCGCAGAAACAAAGGACACATGGCAACCGTCTGTCATAAAATTTGTGTCTGATGTTTCCAGCAAAGTCAGATATAATGCTGGAGAATCAAGGTCTTGATCTTTCTTGATTCAAATGATAGCGATGGCGGTTCAAATAGACTATAGGTAAAAATTGTATGGAAAAAAATATAAAAATAAAATTCATCAGTTGATGAAAATGAATTGCTTTTTGATCATTAGCGAGTACAAAAAAATCTTTCTATCACTGTAATGCAGATCTCATAAGTAGTTCATGGCTACAAGCCACTGAATAAGGACCTGATTAACTGTGCTTGTTTCAAAAAATAGCTAAGCAGCTAAATGTGCGATTAAATGTGTAGGCCTACTTAAGTTTAATCAAAGATCTTTTATGGCTCTGATTACTTTCAAAACAATAGGCATAGTACAGGTAATGTCATCAAATTTTTAATAGGCCTTCAACTAATTCAGTACTCTTGAAAGATTTTATTTGACCGTCGATTAGTATTTCGGTGCACTTTGTTAAGAAACACATGTGTGTATATCGCCGTTAAACACATGTATCCAGGTATTTAATGGCTGGGCCTTTTTTGTGCATATGGTATGAGCTAGCAACATGTGCTTGACTAGTTACTTAGAACGCTATCTATTGATATATTCCCCGCGTTTCTGGTATTGTCGGGACCGCATCAGAGAGCAAAATCTTTACCGCTGGAAGAAGCTCCGGATGGTTCCATAAACTAGCGACCCCGACATTTGGAAGCAGTGGTCTATACATAAGCCCTATTGATTAGGTGGCCTTCTTGTCATGATTTACTGTATGACTTCGAACTCATGACTTAGCTTAGTCACTGACTTTCATTCGAAATTCCAACGAAAACTCTGATGCAGTTAAATTTAATAGAAATAGTGGGCTTAAAAACAGCCATATTAATAACTTGAAATCGAAGAAATTCTGCTCATTGAACTTAGTGGTAAGTAGTCACAAAATGGCATTGCCGGGCTACTTAAGAACCACCTAATTGGCTATTTCACTAAAATGTAAGGGCGATTTCCGGGACGCAACAAAATTCCCGCACTAGGCCGCCACCCTCGGTACAGTTATCTTACTAGAGTAAGAACTGCTACTTAGGCCTACTCATATGGCAGGCATCTGAGATGTCTTAATGCAGTGAAATAGCAATTGAAAAGATAATCAGTTCTAAATAATCTGGGAGTACACCATGCAAATATATTACCAACTGGGCAATTTTAGTAGGCCATCTCATCCCGTTCAAACATGGACGAATGACAGGGTGGCTTCACTTATTTTCCGTCCAAGATTGCATCAAATTTGTAAAAATTTACCTTTTAATTGTTAATAGACAAGCAGCTTCATGCACTTATCACCACAACTACCGTAGAGGTGGTGTCTAGAATTACAGTTAAGTGATTTTCGACTGATTTTCATCGGCTATCGTAACTTTCGAGAATTTGCCACCGAAAAATATATAGATGAGTGAAATTTTTCCATGGATCCTAGAATTCGGCTAAACGAGTGCCCAACTCCTTGATTATCTGCGGGTACAAGAAGTTTTGGCATCGAGGTATTTGCATGAATGGCAGATCCAAAAACCTGAAATTGAATTTCTCAGTTGACTAGTGAAATGCATTCGAGAGGAGCGAAGGTGATACGTCGGAGGGTGTACACAGTCAACACGAAATTGTACAAGAAACTAACAGTAGGAGAGATGAGAAGAATACCGGAATCCTGACTTGTAGAAAATCGTGCTCAGTAGAACTATGTTCTTTACATTTGACAAATTTCTGAAGAATTTGGGATGAAATTGAAATGATAAAAAAAAGAACAATTGCAGTATTTTACAAATGAGTAAATGCTCGATAGGATTTCAAGAGCCAACTGTGTGCTTAGAAATAGCATAGAACATGTAAACTGAGGATGCAAATCATGTCTGTTAGGCGGTTGACTAGGCTATATAGACGTCTAAAGTCCGCATCATTACTTGACAAGATTCACTTTTCGGAAGACAAGTGGGCTATATCATGAAGAACTATCACCATCTACAGGATCCGTAATATGCTCAACTTGTATGTAGCCTGTCGATGTACATGTCGTCTATACTGCATCTCAAGTATTTACTTGAATGATTATTTGTTGAAATAGAAAATAATTGCTAAAACACTGAACACAAAAATTAAGGCCCACATATAATTTGAATCACGTCAAGAAAGCACCATTGAAAAGACAAGAAATGAAAGGCAGTGATGGCTGCTACAACGGCTGAGTCGGTCCAATTTCGTTCTCGTGATTATCACAGCGACTGAGAAGGTGTATTGATCGTATCACAAGAGAAAAGTAGAAAACATCTACACCAAATTGTGCACATAAATATCAACCACAGAATAAGATTCTAGAAAAAAATAAGAATTGATCACAAACATAGAGTCTCTTTTAGTGTTTTTTGGAGTAGTTCAAAACTATGGGAAATATGCTTCCCACGAATGGGGTCACAAAATTCCTCTAAGGCTGAAGGCGCGACAAGACAGAATCAGGACACATCACTGTACATATTTCTTGCTACATTAAGTCACTTGGAGTCTTTAACAGCTGGGAAACACGAGGTGGCACAACAGACATGGTGTAGTGTTGTAAAAGCTCAGCCGGTCCAATAGCCAAAACCGAAGTTGTATCGTCCCAGCCGGTGTAATAGCCGCTGCCTTAAACTGACTACATCATCTAATCATCAACCTTTACTTAAATTTTCAGCAATAACCCTATGACATTACCCATTGTAGCAAAGCACGTGGCTTTATTAAACAACTAAATCATAACTCCCGGAAAACCTTGTGTCAAAAATAATTATCGCACGAAATTAACACAAGTAAAAACCGCCACAAACGTTCCAAATGATAATTCAAATGCCTGAACCAAAAAGAAATCGTGCCCTCGCAAAACACTGGAGATAATTGCAAAAATGCAATTAGACCCCTGTTTTCACTCAAAACTTGTTAACGATTTTTATAGTTCTGACTTGAACGACAACTAATCATTTATGCGCTACATTATTTCTCGCGTTATTTGTGAAAAGAAAAACCGCGAGATCGTGATTCGCGTGAAACCCATTCAGAGCAGTTTGCAAAAAAGCAGTATTGTCCATATGCTCGTAATGCTTTTTTGCCAGTCTAATTAGGCAACGAGAGAGGTGCCTCGATAATTGAATTATGTCCAATCTAGCTCCATATAAACAAGTAGTGTTAAATATCTTTGCAGAAAGCTTTAAACGTAATTTCTTTACACATCGAAAACGCTGCTTCCATTGGCCAAAAGTTCTTTCGATAACGTTTCTTGTTCGAACATGATCAGCATTATACCGTTTTTCGGCATTGCTGGTAGGATCACAGGAGTCAATAGATACTTACAACATGGGTAAGCAGAATCTCCAAGTAAAATCCCATTCAATTCATTAGTTTCTAGTCTATGGCACAGTTTACTGTTTTCAAAAATAGTTGCATCATGCGTTGCCCCAAGGCCAGTGGCAAACTACATCAGTAAAGTAACCGTCTGCATTACATACACATTGGGTATTCAATGTAAAATATTTTTTCAGGCCCCTAAAAAGTTCTGCGTTGTTACCACTTGGAGAGATGATTGGTATATGGGTACCATCGATAGCACCGATGACCGACGGTATGCGAGATTGCTTCGTGAATTCACTCTTGATGGAACTCAAATTCTCAGAAAAGCCAATAAATTTTTTATGTTGTTGTGCTATCACTGTTGAGACGTTTGAAACGATTCATGATATTGTTGATTGATGAGCACCAATTAAATTGCCGTTTGCAGTTTGAAGGTTTCCTGTTGCATAGAACCCTAGAGCAGCATATAATTTTGACAGACTATCGATGTCAATGTTTCGATCATATGGCTCGCTAAAATCACCGAGTATAGAGTGTAGATTACGAACATTGTCTTTCGTAAATCCGTAGAGAATTTCAAAATCATGGCCGTCCAATTCCATTGATTGAACCGGGCCATATCGTAGTCGTGGTAAACGTAATTTCTTTACACATCGAAAACGCTGCTTCCATTGGCCAAAAGTTCTTTCGATAACGTTTCTTGTTCGAACATGATCAGCATTATACCGTTTTTCGCATTGCTGGTAGGATCACAGGAGTCAATAGATACTTACAACATGGGTAAGCAGAATCTCCAAGTAAAATCCCATTCAATTCATTAGTTTCTAGTCTATGGCACAGTTTACTATTTTCAAAAATAGTTGCATCATGTGTTGCCCCAAGGCCAGTGGCAAACTACATCAGTAAAGTAACCGTCTGCATTACATACACATTGGGTATTCAATGTAAAATATTTTTTCAGGCCCCTAAAAAGTTCTGCGTTGTTACCACTTGGAGAGATGATTGGTATATGGGTACCATCGATAGCACCGATGACCGACGGTATGCGAGATTGCTTCGTGAATTCACTCTTGATGGAACTCAAATTCTCAGAAAAGCCAATAATTTTTTTATGTTGTTGTGCTATCACTGTTGAGACGTTTGAAACGATTCGTGATATTGTTGATTGATGAGCACCAATTAAATTGCCGTTTGCAGTTTGAAGGTTTCCTGTTGCATAGAACCCTAGAGCAGCATATAATTTTGACAGACTATCGATGTCAATGTTTCGATCATATGGCTCGCTAAAATCACCGAGTATAGAGTGTAGATTACGAACATTGTCTTTCGTAAATCCGTAGAGAATTTCAAAATCATGGCCGTCCAATTCCATTGGATTGAACCGGGCCATATCGTAGTCGTGGTAATAAAAATATTGGTCATGTATATCATCCATGAGTTCCGAATATCCGCAGTTAATTCACTAAAGTCAACGATTAACTTTAACAAGAGATCACTACGTCAAATCGAATGTTAGCTAACAGACAGCGTTGATGCGCATACAATGGAAACTGCAGTTAGGAAGAGCCAATCAGATCATTAGTTAAGAAGCAAAAGAATTCGATAATCGTTGATTAACTAATCTATTGTTAAAAATCTAATTTTGACATGTGCATCAGAACTTAATTTAACTTTAGATTTAACAGTTGATTAGCTCTTAATTGTGAGATGTGCATTCCACCCTGAGACAATTTAGTATGAAAATACGTGCGTCTCTCTCTATAAGTGGGCCGTGCATTCTCGTGGAATAAGCTGGCTATTTCTTGACGATTCGTTCATGCTACGTCATCTCTCAAACCTGCAATCGTTGAAGGCTTCTATCACGTAATAGCTGATTAACGAAGCAACTGTCACGTTGTTGTCAGACGAAAAATACAATCGTGAAATGCTGAGAGGACAGTGATAGCAGACTGATTCATAAGAGCTTGTGTACCTGAGCACGCGATAACATTTTAATTTCAAATCTTGTCGTTTCAACATCATGATTCTACTCTGTCTGGTGAATCATGTCTTCATCGTTTTCGGCTATCTTTTGGCCGCATTATTAGCTATCATCACAATCTATGCAATTTACATTGCCTCAGTGCGAAGAAAGTATCGTCATATCCCTGGACCACCAGTCAAAAGCTTCTTTTTCGGCAACGGCCAGGATTTGAACTTCAATCGTGTTGATAATCACCTTGTCTTCATCAAGTGGACGAAGGAATATGGACCGCTCTATAAGCTCCTTTTGTTTCACCGTGTCCTCCTATTCGCATGTTCACCTGAACTGGCCAGAGAGCTATTGACCAAGAGTAAATATGCAAAATCCGAGGATCTGTACACCCGATTCAAGACTGTTTTAGGTGTACCATTCATGGGAAACGGCTTGGCTACTAATATCAACCATGAAGACTGGAAAGTAAAGCGACAAGCTTTGAATCCAGCCTTTCACCGCTCATTTCTCGAGAAACTTATCGACGTTTTCAACAAAGCATCTGACAACTTAATGACGAAGCTAGACAAGGCTGCCAGCAGTGGTGAAACGATATCCATTCTCAGTCATCTTCATGAAACAACTTTAGAAGTGATCGCTAAAGTGGCATTCTCCACCAATTTTAAAGAGAATGAACGATGTCAACATTTCTCCAATGATTTATATCAGAGCATGAAATTCTTATCGGACATCGAGTACAATTTCACAATACTTTATAATCCCTTCCAGAAACACTATAGAGACTCAGCAAAGGAATCCTGCAAGTCAGTTCGCAAAGTTGTAAAAGAAATACTCGAGAAACGTCTCTGCGATTTTAAGAGCGGAAAGGAAGTACCAACAGATATCCTTACAATAATGTTGCAAAATCTGTCTGAAATAGTAAGTAAAGCATATTTAGTTGTGCATGAAAACGCAATGGTTATGAAATAGTCATGTTGAATGAAAGAGGCCGTAAGTATTTTCGTCAAAACGTTAGAGAATGAAATTCAAGATTCTGAAAAATTTAAAATGTCAAACTTGTGAAATAATCAAAATCAAAAGCAAACAAAGCTACCATTTGCGAATATGGTATCAAAGGCGTGCAATCTGTCACCCCGACTATCATCTAAGCATTGAATGAATGAATGAACCTTGTTTATACTCGGAAGCACATTAGGCACGGAGCCTTTCTTCCATGTGGCCGAGTTGTCATTTATCCCACTCTCATTCATATTGTGCTGAGTGTTTAGCAAGAATGCAGAGTGTGCCTATTTTAGAGGTCGTAGGTTTGACCCGGCCAAGGTTTGAACCAAGGTCTCCCGGACGCAGAGCGAACACTCTACCACATGGCCACAGCGCCGGTTGAAATATCGAGACAAGTGAAGAAAGCTGGCCATGTTGTGATTCTCACGCTCCGCTGGAATATGGGCCAAAAAGCAGTGTTCAATAATACTGATAACCAATAAGAAAATAAACATGCACGCACCAAAAACGGTTTTGGATGACTATTGACTCCCAATGAAATAAAGATTCAAATTGAAGCGTCCTTATTTTTCTGAGATAATTGCGGTCTACTCAGCTTTACAAATCTAAGCTTATTTCAAATGGCATTGTGACGCTTTTTATGGAGTTAGATGGTAGATGTTGATTTTTGACATGTGACCTAGCCTAGATCAATCGTTCCTATCCCTAAATCCGGAGCCCGGGAAAGCTAAAATATGACGACTTCAAGATTCCCATCAGAAAGCACAAAGGATTACTAAGGGACTGTAGAAGATTTTGAGCACTATAATGTAGACTAATTCTGTTACAAGCTTGAACTAGGCTAGGTCCAGAAATTGAAAGTCATGGAAGCTCGGCTTCAGGATGACTGCTTGAGTTCAAAAATTCGCAGGAAACCCATGCTCACAACCACAGGCCTTCTGAACAACATCTCACACGGACACAGCATGTAGCTGCCTCGACTATCTCTTAAATGGAAACTGACGTCTTCAGACGCTTTCAATTAGAATCCAACATCAGATTATGAACACTTCATGTAAAAGTCGTGTCGAACGAGAAGAGCCATGAAAATCAAAGGAAGACAGGAGTAATATTTAGCCAGCTGAAGTGAGACATTCACAATTCTCGATCCAGATCGAATCTCGAAGCCTGGCAGGTCCTTAACTCAATGATTTTTTTCTTCAATAAAATGCGAAGAAATGTACAGTAAGATTAGTAAGAAACCAAGAAATTCGAGAAAGTTGTTATAATATTATTACTTAATCTACGTATACTCGTACAGGGGCATAAAAATCAAGTGTGCACAGTAAATTGTTAAGTCCTATCTAAGTTCCAATCTGAGCACCGAGTGAACAGTACTTAAATTACCGAACTTATTCTGCATGTATTCACAGAAGTACTAAAATGCTTGCTAAGTACCAATGTGATCAAACATCAATGTAGCAATGACTCACTAAGAGGTAAGGACATACAAGCGTAGGACAATAGCGATGTATTGATCGAAGTGCGTCACTGCATTGCCATAGCATCACTTATCACACTTCACAGCGGCGTCTCCATTGTCACTGCTCGTGTTGACTTGCTCGATGAGATTTGCTCATTAATGTCAGCGCGCTTGCCATCCTCCCCGACTGCACATTGAGTCTAGTCGACGTTTTCCATTCCCTCCGACAGTGCATTACGTCCTGCCAACGTTTACCCACTTCACTGACTGCGTTTTGAGTCTTGTGCATATTCTATTGATCCAAATGCACTTATGTTTAATTGTCGAAAGAGTTCTAGGTGATATAGCGGATTAGATATGCCGTATGGCATTTTTCGATTTAGTGGAGGTGCTAGTCCCGTGCAACTCAATAAATGAGTGCGAATTAAGTAATGTACTTTCGAACGTTCAGAGTTCTAAAAGGAGTACTGATATTTTCGAACTCAAAGAGCACTAGATTCTGGGACTCATTTCTTTGTCGTAGGCGGTACTCAGGTTCAGTACTACTCTTTCTAGTATTCATATGGGACTTTATGAATAACAGTGTATAACGAGATTCACTCCTCACCCCCTCTTCAACTGTGATCTCATGCTTATGATTTTGTTCGTTTTAACTTTGTTATCTCTGGAGGTCAGAGTAAGAACATGCATGAATACTCTTACCACTTTTAAGAGTGATCAGAATGGTGTCAATCGCATTATTACATTTAAAGCTGTTAGTGAGTGTACACTTGGTGTCACCGAGTGCATCGAACTGTTGCGCTGTGATGAGCAGTGAATGTGATAAGATATGGTTATAATTACGTTTGCATAATGACCTGAGTTAAACGACATATGCAGCACATACCAGACGTCGGAGCAGGGATTGCAATTCACCCAAGAAAAAACCGGGAAATCGGGAAAAAACAGTGGTTAAATGCATGAATTTGAAATATTTACATTCGATTAATTTCGCAAAAAACCGAAAAAACCGGAAAATTGTGATCCCTGCGTCGGAGGCATACATCGTGCATCACCAACTTCTGGCCATGGAAGTTTTTCATTAAAGATGTCGAGTTTTGCAAATCACATCGACGTTGAGAAGAATTCGGAAATTTTTCTAATCTAAAGATTATAATTATTGTCTAGATTAGTTGGTGATCTATTTCCTCATTAGTGCAATCACTTTACTCAAGGATACTACCAATCATTTCCAATACCATCAATATTCGGTTAAGTGGGAGATCGGCATTCAATAAGCGAAATGCTGTGAAGCAAAATTATCCGAACTTATCCATTCCACAACAGTGACGGGATTAAGGCATTTCCATGACTCCAGTGTCAAATATTTCTCTTTATTCTCTAACTTGAAGGTTCTGGAGTTTACGTCGAGCCTGTTCTACAAATGTTCCTTTAGAAACGAAGCCGATAATTTCGTATGAAATTGGACTGAAGTCGTTACATAAAGAGACTTACACAAAGAAAAGCTAGAATCAGAATTTCAGAGACACGTGTAAAGTTGCCTACTTACTAGCTTTTAGTTCGGCAGCCAGAAGGAACTTCTGCAGGGAGCGAGGCCGAAAAAGAGACTTTCACAGAATGATGTACACCATGTGACTGATGCGATTCCGCGCGTCGGCCGAGTTCTAGCTAGTTCCTGTTCTTGTCAGACAGGGTCAAGCAGGGTCAGACAGTGAAAATTGTGACTGTAGGCTTAGCATCTTTCAGTTGATAAGAGAAAACATAGAAAATTCCATTCTAACAAAAACCTGCAATCTGCGCACCATTGGAATAAAAATAACATGTGCTTTTCTTTGATCCTGTCTGACAAGGAAAGCAGCTAGCTAGAACTCGGCAAACATGCAGATTTGCATTAGTCACATGGTGTACATCATTCTGTGAAAGGTTCATTTTCGGCCTCGTTCCCTGCAGAAACGTCTTTTTCTTTACTTGGGCATGTGAAACGCTCTAGACTTGACATGTGAGACTGGATGGATAGTTCAGCACAAGAGCTTAATAGAATCTACTACTAAAAATTCTATCAGAGTGCTTATTGTTCAACCAACCGGACAGATCCGGTTAGTTTATGTTCTACCTCAGAATAACACGCAACAATTCCTTGAAATGTTTCTCTACAAAAATTCGCGCGATGTTCAATTTTCCAGTAAAGACTAAATCAGCTAATACGATCGGCTGTTCTCGTCCCTGTTGCATACCTTAGCTGTGGCTCCTGTAAAATGCGAGACTAATTTAAACAAAAGTGTTGGAACATACAAGTACATACACGCTCATTTTCCATCGGTTTTTCACCCCTAATATCTTTGTCAGCGATTTTTTCACTTGCCTTGACATTCTTGCAGTAATATTATCTAACGATTGGAGTAACAACAAGATGGGTAATTATAGCAAAAATTGTTTTTAAATTCATTTTGCTACTCATATGAGAACCGAGAGTACCGCGCATCTAAAGTACATTATTACGAAATTCTACAGATTATCAGCAATCAAATTAATTTTCCTATGCAGTCTGCCTGACATGCACCTTCCAAGCACATATTTCCCACTAATATCTGAGTCATTGCCTTTGCTTTTCAGTGTTCCAAAGAAGACATATTTGACGAGATGGTTACGCTCTTCATAGCAGGCCAAGAGACAACAGCGAATACTTTAAGCTTTTGCTTGATGGAATTAGGCCGTCACCCGGAGTATTTAGAGCGAGTACGAGAAGAGATTGACACTGTCATTGGAAATAAAGAGTTCATTTCTCATTCTGACATTGAAAAGCTCGATTGGGTAAACGCTGTCCTCAAGGAAACTCTAAGACTTTATCCTCCAAGTGGAGGCACCTCCCGAGAAATGCCTGAATCTGGAGAGCTGTGTGGTCATTACGTTCTCAAGAAAACACCTTTGATCATCAACTTCTTTGCTATTCATTACAATTATCATGAGAACGGCTTCGATTTCAAACCAGAGTGGTGGTTATCAAGCAATTCTCCACAGACTGATTTCAACTATATGCCATTTTCACTTGGAATGCGATCATGCATTGGAAAACAATTCGCGTACACAGAGGCCAAAATTTTGCTGTGCAAAATCCTTCAGAAGTTTGATTATCAATTAGATCCCAATCAGAGCTTCAGTGTTGAGGAAGCAGCTACACAGAGAGCATTAGATGGTGTGCGTGCAACTTTGACCAATCGCATGCAATAGATCAAAGTTTGTACTTAATTGGTCATTGAGATGCTTGAAATTAAATGATGTCAATAAATTAATTTGATTTAGAAATCAGTAATTGATAGTATAAAGGTGATCATAAATAAAGGACCACCTAAATAAATTATGCTGAAATTCAATCGATTCTAACTTCACGGTTCGTTGCGTTTGGGGTCTTATATGACCGAAAGTAATCTTAAGAATTAATTGGTTTATGTTTGGGTCATACTTGACCCCAAATTTAGAAAGGTAGCAATTTGCATTATTTGTATTTTAATTTTATTTTAGATTGAATTCAAATGAAATAAACTGAAATATCAATATTAATCTATAGATATTCATATCTGAGCACATGGCGCGTCTACATAGCTCCAAAAGAAAATGTCAAAGATGGCCATTTGAATTAACTTTCAATTGTTTTGATGTTGCTGCCGCAAACGCCTACATACTGCTACATTTCCAGAACAACGATCAGAAGTCTACGGAATGGTATAATTTCCTTCTGAGTCTTGGTATTCGATGTGCGAAAATCATGTGCGATGCAGTCAAACAGGCAAAACTTTGAACTCATCTGAAAAAAGACCATCTATCTTAGTGGGGTTTTCCATTGATGTCATCACACGAGAAAATCAAGGTCTCCAAACGCGAGGTCGATGTATCGTGTGTGACTGGCCGAAGATCAGACAGTGCAAGCTCGTCCATTTTAACCTTCAAGGCTATCGTGGACCGATAGAACGCGCAGGACGCCGAAGGCCGTTTGGAGTGTATTTGCTTTCTACTTTTTATAAATTTCGACCAAACTTTGGCGAGTTCTGTTTGATTTGATTTGTGAGTTCCCTTTCGAGCCTCGTCCAACGTTTTTCTTATTACCACTGAAACATACAAGCAGCATGCAAGGCGAACGAAGATTCAAAGCAAAGATATAGTCAAGTGTGCATTTGCACGGTGACGAAAAAACAATTAGCGAAAGCATGTCTTTGCTCTCTGACACCGACTGCAGATTGTTGAGCTTCCATGATGTTTGTATATTTAAGCTGTGATGTGATAAAGTTGAAAGAAGTGTGAAAAAGAACTGTTGAGCTTATTTGAATTAAACTTGCATGTTCTTACCCCTTACATCGCAAGGATTCTCAAGATGCCGTTTTTGATGAAAAAAAATAACGGTAGAGTCACGATTTAACTTAATGATATCACTTTTCTGTCCTGCTCCATTGATTTCGGTGTTCAATATATATCAAAATCTAACTCAGAAATGCTCGTTTGCCTATTGCCTGATGAATTATTTTGCTCACATTTTTTCTTATTGAAACTTACGAGCTGTAAATTGAGCTATTTTCGTATTTTGACCACTGTCCAGCAAGTAGAATGACTGGTACAAGTTTATTTAAAACCTGAGATTGCATGACATGTTGATGTACGACACGACCGGAAGGTGGCAATAATTCGGCATAATTTAGGACGTCCGTTTCTTGAGATCAGCTCTAGCCTACCTCTTTTCAAAAGTGTTAACAATCTTCTAATAAGGGGCCATGTTGCTGAGGGACAGCCTAGATTGTGTGCCAATTACTTGGAAAAGTCACCACTGAACACTTTTCGAAATGTTGAGGCTGCAGAAGCAGATATTAGCTTCAATCATGTCGAACAGCTAATTCCTACTCTCTCCTACATTATAGGGCATGCGAGTGTTGAGATAAGATTGTTGCTATTATCGACAGATTCTGTTTTGTTAATCTCGTTAAGATAAATCACGATGGGCAAATATGAGCAGTTTTAACAACATTTTTGACGTTGTGCATGTATAGCCTTATGGCAAATGACATGAATGAATTTTTTTCATTTAAAGTTGATGGTGAAAATGTCTTTTCTCATTTAGTCTTTATTTTCACAGCTTCATCGGTCCAAATATCAATGTCACTTATCCAATCCTCGGTTCATTCATGTGAAAGGTCAAAACATATAGAAAGCAAGTTATCCAGCAGTGTATCTTGGACCCCTGTTGGATGTTTGCTCCGGACCACTTGTAAAACAGAGCAAAGCTGCGTACGGATCTGCGTGTTTGTAACTATTTAGTTTCTGTACATTCTCAAAGCTTTCACAAAATACCGTTTGATTTGGTTTACTTGGACATCAAATTTGTGACCTATTTTGACAAGTATTTTTGTGAAGGTTTGAGGTTTGTAGGCTTGTGGTGGATATGGATCCATGGATGTCATGTCTTTTAAAGACATCATGTCTTTTAAAGGCTTCCCTTCAGAGTTGAGAGCTTTCTTCTCTTAAGCTGGATATCATATATCTTGTGCTTTGAAAGTGGACCTTGTAAAACTGAGGAAAAACTATCCGTCGCTATATAATACATCTGCCATTCGGTTATTTTCTTCATTTTTAGCGCAGGAAGAATTATCTTTTGAGTTTTGACATATTTTCATGCGAATTATGCGAGCATGAGTCAGATACGGCTTATACAACTCCCACAATATTCGCGGATCCACAAACAATTGTAAGAATTTGGAGATGGATCTCAAACTTCCCCAGAGCTTTGCTACCTTTTACAAGTATTCAGTGTGACAACTTTCAGCGATGTACCTCGATTTTCAGTGAAGGTGAAGTACACGAGAGTCTATGAATCAAGTCATGATATTATAGCATTTAAATCGAAATGCATGCATAGGAATTTGCACACATGCATTTCATTTAATATAGAAATAATATGAATAAAGCTTCAAAAATGTGTTTTAAATGATAAATGCATTGAGTGAAAATCTTCGTGAAGAACGTGTGAGAATTAATGCTGTTCAACCCCCGCTAGTTTTTTCCATGTGAAAGAACGTCGTTATGACATTTAAGAGCCCTTCAAGCTTTTATAGTGATTGCGTTATCTGGATGTGTTTCCATTAGAGTAATTGCATCGCGTCTTCTCCTTTCTATAATTTACAAAGGAAAATGGAGTACATGTCATAAAGAGTTCATACATGAACATCACATTTTGCAAGGTAATTGTCATGGAATTTAATGAGCAACGTGAATCAACACATCTTGCGACTCGGAACATCAATCATATGGGTACTTGAGAGTAGTATTATATAGGACGTCCTAGGATACATTTTTAAAAAAAATCCAAAATCAACATACCTGCAAAATAAGAAAAAATCACCCCAAATTAGAACCCTACCTGAGGTAAACCTTGTCCCAAATGCAAAATAGGGCCCTCCTGAAATTTATAAAAAACAGGTAAATAACTTTGATAACTTATTAAAAAAATGCAAAAACAGGGGCCTCTTGAAATTTAGCAAAACAAAATGCAAAAATAGGGCCCTCTTGAAATTCAGCAAATCAAAATGCAAAATAGGGGCCTTCTGAAATTTAGCAAAAACAAAATGAATATAAACAAAAATATTCATTTAAAAATGGAAGATGTAAAAACAAAAGAACCATCAGCTCCTTTATATCCTTCATTATCATATGAAATGGATATAGCAAAACACAAAGATAGAGTTAGGTACCTGAAAGATAAGGAAGCGCAACTATTGTTAAGATTAGAACATTATGATAAATTAAGAAAGAGATGGACTATAGTTAAGAATGTAATGTAACACAATTCCGCTGAAAACCCAAAAGTGATGAAAGGCGAAACCCCGTCAGCTACACCATCAGCCCCTTTATATCCGTTATGTAAAATCAACCATTTTTGCACAAAATTGTTTCTTATTCAACAAAATTGACATGAAATTGCATACACAATATTTGCACATTTTCAACAGTAATTTACGAAATGTCAAGAAATGTCTCCTCAGACATTTTACTCTGTAATTAAATTTTGGAAAAGTCTCCTAGCCAGGAGACATTTACATTACTATATAATGACATAAGTAATAGCGTGTATGAATTGAATTGACACACTCACAAAATGTCAAGAAATGTCTCCTGGTTAGGAGACATTTTACTATGTAATTGAATTTGAAAAGTCTCCTATCCAGGAGACATTTACATTACTACATAATGATATAAGTAGTGTGTATGAATTGAATTGACACACTTACAAAATGTCAAGAAATGTCTCCTGGATAGGTGACATGGAGAGAATGTGACATTTTAGAATGCCAGAACTCTATTGGGGTTTCCATTCTTGGTGTTTACATTATTTCTTCAAATGTTTTTCGGCGTCGTCCATTTTTGATGTGCGATGAAATTATTCGAAAATTGATTTTAAAGAATGTTGCGGATTCATGAGAATCGGCGATGAACGGATATTGTAAATAAAAGTTATAAAGTCTTCTTAAAAACGCGAAATAACTCCGGGAATATTGGAAATAGTCACTAAATGTATTTCCCGCACGTAGAATTTTGAATGCACGTCCCTTCAGATAGCTAGGTTCAAACTACTGTTCTCATGATGATTTTAGTAGTTTTCCATTCTTTGTAAGAAAACACGTAGCGTCGGCATAGTTACTTCTTTATTCAATTCCTCGTTGAAATTAAATGATGGCGACGATTCACAAGACGCAGTTAAAGATCTTTCAAAAGTTTCTATAATTCTCCATTCTTTGTATAAATAATCTTCCTCTTCTTTTGTCTTAATATTCCTCCTTCTGTACTCTTGGAAGACTTCTTCACGTCGTCTCTTCTCTTCTTTGTTTGTAATGATTTTTAAAATGTCCATCCTCAAATTGTTGAATTCAGTAAGTCGAGACATAATATTAAACTTTTGCAGATGAATCGTCGGAAGACACAGTCACGTAGAACACTCGCAGAAAGAATGAAATTGACAATACGTGGCAGCATCTGCTCCTAATGGCAACCGCTGCTGCTTGTGGCAGACAATGGTGTCCTGCATAATGCGCTGGAGGTCGCCTCGCTAGAGGTAACAAAACTCTGAGTCATACAGATTGTGCAATTCTTTTGTGTCATTTCTGAAATTGAATTTATCTCATTTAAAATGACTGGCCTGACCGAGTTCTTAAAATTATATGGAAAGCAAACAACTACGAATTTCGACTTAAAGAAAATCGCTAATCAATTAGGAATAAAGAATTTTCATGTCCTCATGAGAGACGGATTAAAATTGATCAAAAACAAGCCAACTGTAAATTTCGTAACAAATCTCCACACATCAGATCAAAAAGGAGTACATTGGTCTGCGGGACAAAGAAATAAAAACGGTTCTAATTTCTATTTCGACTCTTATGGACTTCCACCTACGTGGTGAGATCAAAAATGATTTAGACTCGACCAGAAGGAATAATGCTACGACTTAGATATTTCACACTGGATGACTAATGGGTATATAGGCAACAAATATTGTATTGATAACTTTCATTGATATTTTTTTCTTTAGTATTTTTATCGATTTTAAATATTTAGTATTTTTCAGCATTTTAATTGATTTTTTCCATACATTTCCTTAACTTCCCTCTGAATATATGCCACAAAAGTACAACAGCTCATCCACAAAATGTTAATTTCAAAAGTAAATACAAGTCATTTCTTCTCAATGTAATCCCCTCATTCTCTACACACTTGCTCCACCTTTTCGGAAGCTCTCGAAAAGCCTCGTGGAAAAAGTCTCGACTTCTGGAATTGAAAAATTCCATCACTGCGTCTTTCACATCCTCACTATTAACGAAACGCTCTCCCCTGAGATGATGCTTTGGATAGCGGAATAGGAAATAGTCACTTGGAGCTAAGTCGGAGCTATGGGGATGAGGAAGCACATGAAAGTCTGAGTCCTCAATTGCAGTTGTAGTGGTCGCTGCAGTATGGATGGGCGCGTTGTCGTGTAGTAGATGAAGATTCTGGTTGCGGGGTTTTCGAACACTTTGACGAGCTTTACGAAGTTGCTCACAGTAGTACTCGGCATTCAGTCGCTGATGTCGGTCGACGAAATCCATATGAACAATGCCGCAGCTGTTCCAGAAGATTGTCAGCATCAACTGACCTTTGAACACAACTCACACTCGGTACTGCTCGTGATTGTTATAACAATCAAAACAACTGAATACATTGATGAATACAACTCAGACCCTATTGAAGTTTATGCAAGTCATGTTCGAAGTAAATGTATCTGTCAAAATACTTTCAAGAAAGGAAATGTATGGCAAAAATCAACTAAAATGCTGAAAAATACTAAATATTTAAAATCGATAAAAATACTAAAGAAAAATTATCAATGAAAGTTATGAATACAATATTTGTTGCCTATATACTCATTAGTCATCCAGTGTGAAATATCTAAGTCGTAGCATTATTCCTTCTGGTTGAGTCTAAATCATTTTTGATATCACCACGTACAAATGAAGTAAGAGAAATACTTGGAAATGGAACTTATAATACGCTTCAAATTCAAACACCAGGAACTACTTACTGTGGGCAATTATGTATTTATGTTTTGTACAAATTGCAAAGAGGAGTACCATTTCTAGATATTATGTTAGAATTGAATAAGGGAATTTAATTCCCGAAACGTTAGTTCCAATGGCTAGCTAAAGGATACTTGTAATTAAAGTTCAAACGAAGCTAGCTAAAGCGCTACCTAAAGGTTAAAGCTGGGTTATTTGTAATTCGTTTTCATAAAATCGGCCTCTGATATCCTCATTATCTAAATCTTTAATTTAGTTGTAGTCGGATGAGTTTGATTTATTTTAGAAACTTCAAATATCTCTTTAGTCCAATAGCCAACAAAACCTTTTTCAAATTTATTTTTATACTTCAATATTCGTACTCTATCTCAAATTTTAGATTTCGGCTTACGTTTTTGTAAATTCGGATAACTCTCATTCGAATAATTATTTTCGAATATTTTCTTTCGTATCAAATCAGGATCGTCAGAAGCCTTCTTTGGAGTTTCTTCAATACCTGAATTAACTTTATTCTTGTACTGATCTACAATTCCTGGTAGTATCTTCAACCATTTCTGATTACCTTGTTCTGTAAATTTCTTGAAGGTCTTGCCTTTTAGCATTCTATTAAATCTTTCTATCACTACGGCCTTTCCAGCATTTTCAGTTGAATAAACGGTTTCAAATAGTGGCTTTACATTTCTATTATAAAATTCAGATCCTTTATCAACGAATAGTTTCCTTGGCTTTCTAAAACTTTCCTTAAAGATTTCTTCAAACGCACATTTGACTGACAGACCACTTTTGTTTTTTAAAGGCTTTGCTCAAGCGTATCGTGTATATAAATCTATAACGGTCAATGCGTACTTAAACCCTCTTTCATTCGGCATATTGATTAGATCTGCACTCCAAATATCATCTATATTAAATACTTTTACTTTCAATAGATATTTCGGCTTTCTATATTCCTTGTGGATTTCGGACGCGTAGGTTTCATCTATCCCCTGACCAAAAAGTATTTTTGCTTGTAAAGCTTTCTTAACAAACATTCTTTCAACTTTTTCTCTAAAGGAAGGATTCTGAGTACTATCTAATTCTTGAATCATTATCTTATCTGCTTCATGTCGAGAACTTAGGTCATGATTTCGATAAGCTAGATCGTGTCTATAAGCTGCTGCATCTACTCTGTTTATTGGTCTACTATTTTCTCTAGGTGTATTATCATCGTTTAATCTTAAATCTAATCTTGTACCGGGGCCAGTAAAATCATGCCCAGGTAAATGTTTCTCTTTCGAATATTTACTCCAAATAAAGCCAGGAAAGTTTTCTCATGCTTTTTGTATATCGTTACCTTCGTAACGCTGGCAACTGGAAGACGACGCTTCGCGTCTCGGCATCGAAGATGCAGTTGGATCACCACCGGTGTGCTGACAATTTGAGGTTTTATGTACTTTTAAGAGGCAATCCATTAGATCTAGATTTGAAATTCTTAAGTTATTCACATTCTTTTTCGAAGATTAGATCTTATCGTACCATACTAGGATTTAGATATATGGCAGAACCATCTTTAGATTCTTTTATTTCAATTAAATCATCAATATTATGTAGTACATTTTTAAGAACTCGTTTCCCTTCATCAACTAAATTTAATTTACTAATAAAATTATCTACTATTCCCTCACCTCTAGCAGCTTTCTCTAACTCTCTATTGTGACGTTTTTGTTCTTCTAATGCTGCCTTCTCTGATTTATTTTTATTTACTGCATGGACAATACCAGCTGTCCCACCTGCAACACTTCGTGCTGCTGCTATACCTCCTATTATTAGTGGAATTAATGGAAGGATCCCACCATTCTTTTTTCTTGTAATTTAATATTCTCTATCATTGGTTTACTTATGTAATACTTCTTTTTGTCAATAGTAATAGTCTTAGGTGTATGTTTGTCAATGATGTTACGTAGTTTTAATTCAACCGTTTTATTATTCACGTGCACCATTTTTTAATAAAAAAATTTATTCTAATTAATCAATAGAACCTTGTTCAGAGGCTCTAGCCGATCACTTTTGTTCAGAAGCTTTAGAATATCCTAGCCATCTTACCATTAAGAATTTCAATTGAATATTCTACATCTTCTAGGAATAAACCATAAGCCATCAATGATGTTGTGGAATTTGTCTTTTCAATATTAATTGTAACATCACAACCAGTCTTGATAATATCTTCAGATTGTGCACTTAAATCAAAACAGAAAACAGGATATAAATTCTTCCAATCTACAGGAGTTAATTGTGCTTCAACTCCAAATTCTCGACATAGATTTCTATAAGCGTCATATCCTTCCATAAACTGATTATTGGTATCATCAAATCTTAATGGATCAATAGGATAACGTGTTTGATTTAATGAAATTTGTAGACTTCGAATTGAATTAATATGGAAAAGACTATTGTTCTTATCAAAACTAGGTGTTTCATTCTTTTGTTAAAATTAATTTTTAACAATTAATTAAATTAATTTTTAAAATTAATTTAATTAAATTTTCTATTATTAAAATTACGTCTTTTCTGATATGAGCTATTTTGTGTACTGTTTAACTGATTCACTATGTTTTCTACATCTTTCGCAATTCCTGCTGCATCTGTTCCAGTGTGAGTTAAATCATCTTTGAGTATGCCGGTATGGTTATCAGGAAACCATTCTTCGATTTCATGCATTTTAGTATTTTCACCTATTGTAACAAATCGAAGCATCGAATCAATAATACCAGGAGAATCACTTATTGTTTCTATATTTTGTGTTGCAACATCTAAACGCATTTGTGTAAATAATCTTGGAAAGAAATTGTTTTCTAATGTAATATTATCCGTAGCAGGTAATGGTGTTGTAAAATTAGTATCAGTGAATAGAATAGAGAGAATATTCACAGTGTAAAAAGGAATCGGGTAAATATAAATAACTTTGCTGATTATCAACTTCAAAAACTAAATCACCTCCAGTATTCACTCTTCCTGAAGATCCGGGGTTCATAGCAACTCTTATGTAGTCATTCTTTTTTTGATTATAACTAACGAACGGGGGATCGTCTAATCTAAATTTGCTTTCAATCAGAGACGACATTCTATTTTTTATTAGAAAAATCAGTTTGGTGCTAGAATTTTGCTAGACAATTTCCTCTCATTTCTTCAATTGTTTTTTCATCATGTTTACATTCCATCTTCGCTAATTTAGCAATTTTGTTTTTTGTTTCCTCTGAGAGCTTTTTGTCTTTTTGCATTTCTTTAGCATCATTCCTAAGTTTACGAATAGCTTCTAGTTGTTTTAATTCGTTTTGTGACTTAACAGCATTTGATATTGCACTAGCTGTACTACCTATAGCTGCTGCTCCTTTAGCAGCAGATGAAATCAAATCTTTATTATTTTCAATCAAGTTAACGATACTACCGATACCAGAAAAGATACCAGCCCCTTCTGTTTGAATAGTTTCTACACTATCATAATGGTACACAGGTTTCATAGATGGTTCATGAGCAATTTTATTATTTGAAGCAAAATGCTTAAGATTGTGTTTATAAATTATAGGCATTTTATAAGCTTAAATTTTACTTTTGGGAGAAACATTTACGTTTGTGGTCGGCTAAAGCCTCTGAACAAGGTTCTATTGGTTAGTAACCTGAACACAGTGGTCGGCTAAAGCCTCTGTACAAGGTTCTATAGGTTAGTAACCTGAGGACCTTTGGTCTGATTAAGATTTACGTGTGTGAATGGACAACAACTTCGTGATAACTTTATTAATTTTCTGTTGCACTTTATCTATTGCGTCAAGCAGCGTGTGATGTACTTTAATTTCTTTTTCATTTACTTCTAATTTTTTCTCACTTTTCTTTACTTCTGTTTTAAGAGCAGTCAATTGAACTTTGATAGCATTCAACTGTTCCTCATTTCCTTTAGAATTTTTCTTTACTTCATGTTCTAAATTCGTTTTAAGGGTCTTCAATTCGCTAACCTTTTGTTTAAGTGCTTTAACTTCATTTATCATTTTGTTCATGTGCTTTGCTTGTTGTGTGATTCGGCTACTTAATTCATCAACACTTTTTTGGAATGTGGATTGCAGCTGTTGTAAGTGTTGTAATAAATTTCGATTCTTTTCGCTTACTTTTTCTAACTCTTCTTTCAGTTGTTTATTTTGATTTGTATTCTTTGCAATGGCAGACTTTAAATTTAGTGATAACAGGATTACAAGTTTTGAATGTTCTGTTATTTTTTTATGAAGTTTTGATATATCTGCTTCTATATTTCCATGTTTGCTACTTAGGTCTGTTAGCTTTTCTTGCAGTCTTTCATCATTCTGCTTTAGAAGCTTGGTTTCTTTCATTAGTGGAGTCAGCAGTGACACAATTCTATCGAACTGTTTATCAACATATTCTTTATTTGCTAACTCAGTATTTTGTTGTTAAAGAATAGAAAGATGTAACGGACCTGTTAAAACGTCTCCAGTTTTCATGATATAGTTGTCTAGTTCTATTTCTGATTCTTGATTATTCGGAATGTAAGCACACCCGCCAACATTTGTTAACATCATTTTTTTTAGATTATTTCTGCTAAAAATATGTTACCCAACAAAGACAACGGAACCAAGCTTCTATCCAACAAAGTTGGCGGAACCAAGGTTCTATGCGAAGTCTGTAATTTATCTTTTCATAATAAAGCATTTTTAAATAAACATATGAAAGGAGTTCATGCGACAGTACACCCAGTACATGAGCAGCTGGTACATGAGCAGCCAGTACAGCAAGTACACCCAGTACATGAACAGACAGTACAAGTACACCCAGTACAGCAAGCACACCCCCTCCTACATGAACAGCTAGTACAGTCAGTACAACAAGCCCAACAGATACAGCCAGTACAGGCAGTACAACAAGCCCAACAGATACAGCCAGTACAACAAAAGGTAACACAAGCAAAAAAGAAAAAAAACATGTAATGACTGTGGTAAAAGTATAACGTCGAAAAATTTTGCCCGTCACCTAAGGACATGTCAATTACCGCCACTCCCTAAAATAAAAGATAGACAATGTACGTGTTGTAACAAATTTTTCACTAGTCAGGGGTTTAAGAATCATTATAAGTCATGCTCTGTTAACACACGAAAATGCACTAATTGTGAAACTTTAAAACCTAAATCAGAATTATATGAAAGTAAGTACCAATGTAAAGATTGTTTAAAGGTACAAGTAAGATGCCTCAACTGTAACAAAATTTTATTGAAGAAAAGCTACCAACGACATTCAGCCACTTGTGTGGGAAAGTAACTTTGGGTGGAGGAAAGTAACTTTGTGTCTGTAGTAGTTTAGAGCCCTCCATACGCTCGTGTGAGTGGATAAGGCTTCGTTTTGGGCCCCGGACTCGGGAGTCCGTATGGGTCTAGAGCTGCAAGAGAGGGGGTTATGGGCACAAAAGAGTGACGGGCACATGGTGTCTGAAGCGTTTTTCTCACTTTAAAAAATGGAAAATCCACCGGTAAATAGTGTGTATCCTGGTGAACATGCGTATACTGTTATACCTAATCCACGATCTGTAACAAATCAGTACCATCCATCTGAAGAAAGATCTTTATTTTCAGAAGAATCAGATCTTGGAAGATTCTTTGTGTTTCTAAAATTTCATTGTGTTAAAATTATTATCATATGTGTTCTTATTTATCTTACTTATAGATTTGTAAATTGGTTAGGTTTCTTACAAACTCCAGAACAAATGAAGGTTGCGTTCTATAAAGATCAAACTAAAACTTTTTAAGGTTGGAAATCACCTGGACGACAAATGAATAAACAGAAAGGACGCACTATACAAGAGAACTTACATTTTATAGTTTATGGAAAGACTGCAAGTGGAAAGACGACGTTTCTTAGAAAGTATATTAATGAACATTATCCTGATGAACTAAATGTTCATATTTTCTGTATGCAGGAAGATGAATGGCCAGAGTTTTCTAATGTTTATAACGAACATGATTTACGGATGTTAGAAGATATCGAAAATTTTGCAGGTGCATACACACAAAAATCTTTACTAGTATTAGATGATGTAGCTAGTTTAGTGAAACAAAAAGACATATCAGAAATATTTACAAAAGGACGTCACCACAATATACAAATAATTGTATTAGCTCATAAAGCTTGTGATGTAGATAATAAGATTAGAGAAAATGTAGAAACTTTTTATACAACTACACAAAATAATGCAGCATTCTTTGAGGACATCAAGAAAAATTATAAACTAACGTTACCTTTAACAAAATATGCACACGTAAAGTATGATATAATACGTGTCGATACCATTCTGAATCAAATGCAAGCGTATGATAGAGATCTAAATGTTCTATTGGATACTGAACATGACTTATATAACAATGCGTCAGATTATAACATTAGTCTTTATGCAGGAGCTAAGAATTTATTACCACATAACATAGAAGAAATAACTATCTTTCTAGAAAGCGAATCACTTGAGCCACTAACGATCATACCTGAAACTTTTTATTTCTATTTCGATAATTATCTGAATAATGTATTAAAGATAGCAACTCCGAAACGATTAGAAAATAGAGATACACTAGATGTTATCAGAACAGGTATTAATGATTTCCGTGATGTACTGAAAAATGTACAACCTCTAGTCTCTGATGCCAAAAAGACATTAAGCGCCATGCGTCCAATAATAGATGAAGTAAATAAAATGTGATTTTTTTTAAAAAAATTGTTAACGAGGTGAGTGAAACTCAGAAGACAAAGGCCTATAAAATAGACCACGTACCAGTTTTAAAAAATTATCGTCATCCTACAAAGCCTCTCACCCCGAAACATGAAGTTAAATTTTATTATCATCGTCAATATATGCAATTCGTGAAAGACTATAAAATCAAACACGGTATAAGAAGTTACACGAAAACAAAAGACTTCCCACTTTGTCTACGAAGTTTCAGAGTATTTTTAGCATACAATAATTTATGGTGGTTGGTTAATAAAGAACATTTAACTGTTTATGATTTAGAAACATTAGCGCAGCTAAATATTCCTGTATACGTGAAAAACATAAATTTTTTATTAAAAAGTAAAACATAAATTTTTTATTAAAAAAGTAAATAATGGAAAATGTTAATTAATATTGCAGCATATGAAACAAACAGTTACAGACGCCTAGAGGTTATAAATCTCATTTAAAGAGTCGTATGCATTTGCAGAATGTAGAACGACATGATACAAGTAATATAATGAGAATGAATGAATATATAAACTATCTAAAAACATTACCTACTGATATAGAAGTCAAAAGAGTATTTGATGATTATTATTCACATTCAGAATATAAAAAAGTTTTTAGTGTAATAGATGAACCGGAAGTAGATGTAGGGTTTTTATTTAATGATGAACACGATGAGTATGATGAATCTGTCGAAACCGATGAAACTTTTTATGATATTCTATCTAACTTTTATAACATATTTAGAAAATCTTTCAAATGCTATGTGAATGTAGAAGTACGTTACACAAAGACTGGACCTGATGGAAATATCGAAGAAATAGTACAAGACTATTTCAGTAAAACACAAGAAGTTCATAATGTAGAGGATGTAGAACCTATATTTGAAACAATGATTAATAAATTAAAAGATGCTATAACTGAAGCTCAATTGCGTGAATCTGGTTGGAAGCTTGTTAGAATAGTATCCAAGAAATTAGTAATTGACAAATATAAAAATAATACTGGAGGTAGTTACATACCCCTACCTTTCAGTTCACCACAAATAACTAACATACAAAATGATGATCAGTATTGTTTTCTGTGGAGTGTTATAGCACATTTACATCCTGCACGTCATCGCAAAGAAAGACTAAGTCATTACAATAAAGAAGAATACATAAATGAATTTGTTCTTTCTGATGGATTAGATGAATTTCCATATGATTATGATAGGCTAACAAAGTTTCACAAAAAGAATAAAGATCTAATAGAAGTAAATGTGTTCGAACTAAATGTGAAGTAGATTTCTGTTGGTAATATTACTCCCTTATATACTGGTGTTGCTACAATTAATGACGCCGTCCATGCAAACGTAAAAGAATTTTATGTGAGTAACAAAAGATTATGTCAAACAGAAATGCAATATAATGAGCGTGGTAATTATATACACCAAAATATTAGCTATCAAGGAATTATTATATGTATTGAAAAATGTGAAATTATAAAAACATTAACACCCATAATGGTTAATCATGATAATTATAAAGGACGCGGTTTTACTTCTGGTTATCAACAGCAGTTACAGATGTTACAGCAGCAATATCAACAGCAGTCATAAAATGTTACAGCTGCAATATCAACAACAGTTACAGCAGTTAGCACAACCAGCACTAGCAAATATACTATATTATCAAGGTAATTACATATTATGTAAAGATGTTTCTATATTTACAAAAACTTCAGAACATACTAATTTCCCCTGTCTCTAATGTATGACGAGCTTTAGAACTGAACAAGCATTAAATAATCACTTGGCAAATTGTCAACAAAATGAAGCAGTCAGAAATACGTTTCCAAAAGAAGATTATTTAGAATATAATAAATGGTATTGCAAAAGTAAAGTACCCTTCACAATATATTGTGATTTTGAAGCATATAATGTTAAAATTACAGAACAAAGTACTAGCAAGCATTTGTTTGAGCAAAAACCATTATGTTGTGGAATGTTCATTCATTCAAATTACCCCGAATTATTTAAATCAGAATATTATCAGTACTATGGTGAGGACAGTGCTATAAAGTTTTTTTAACACATTAGAAGAATTACAAGAACGTTTTTCACAATTGCTTAAAACAAATAAACCAATGCTTCCATTAACGTCTGAACAATTAGTGCAATTTAATAATGAAAAGAATTATTACTGTGGTAAAGAATTAAGCCAAGAATTGGGTAAAAAATTGGGTAATGATAAGCGAAGTGACGGCTCTGCCGATAAAGTAAAGGATCATGATCATCTAAATGGATTATATAGAGGTGCGGCACATAATTCTTGTAATCTTAATGCAAATAAATTTAGATATAACTTTGTTCCTTTATATTTCTATAATGGTTCTAAATATGATTTTCATTTAATAATAAACGAGTCATTCTCTTCGAAAACATTACAACAATTAAGAGCAAACATATTGTGTAAAACTGAAGAAGAGTACTTCTCAATGCAACTTGGTAGTATTAGAATATTAGATGCATTTAGATTTTTTACTCCTTATTCACTGGAAGTCATGGGTAAAACATTAAAACCTGAACAATGTAAAATATTAAATAAATATAACTTGAAACCTCTTAAAGGCATATTTCCATATGAATATTTAACTGGAGACATCACTAGAATAAATGAAATAATGAAAGAACAACAGCTTCCTTCACGTGACAAATTTAAAACAACATTGAAACAATCAGAACTATCAGAAGAAGATTATAATGAAGCACAGAAGAACTGGAAAGATTTCAATTGTGCCACAATGTATGATTATACAATGAAATATCTTCAGATAGATGTATTAATCCTTACTGATCTATTTGAAAACTTTCGTGATATGTGTATAGAATACTATGGAATAGATCCATGTTATTGTTGTTCTACACCAGGTTTAACATGGTTAGCAGGATTAAAACATACTGGTGTTAAACTTAAACATCACAAAGAAAATACATATGATAAATTATTATTTTTTGAATCTGGGATTAGAGGAGGTGTTTCATCAGTTTTATGTAATAGATATGTTAAATGTTATAATAAGAAAGTAAATCCTGATACTTATGGAATATATAAACCTCTATCTCCAGAAGAAAGCGATCAGTTTATAAAATTGTTTAATCAAAATATAGAAGGACTTATATCAAATGAAGAGAGTCAAGCAGCAGTTGATGAATTCATGAGAGAGAACTATTTGTTATATTATGATTTTAATAGCTTATATTCTTCTTGCATGATACAAGAGTTACCAACAGGTGAAATGGAGTGGTGTGATAATAAAAAGTACGAACGAACTATTGATAATGGAGATGGATATGTGTATGAAGTTGATTTACGATACCCTGATGAACTAAAAGATGCAACAAAGTATTTCCCGTTCTGCCCTGAAAATAAATACCTAATATAGACGAATTTACAGATTATCAAAAGACCATAATACCTAAAAAATACCGACCAACAAAGAAACTGATGTTAACACAAAGTAATAAAGAAAAGTATGTTATTGAAGGAAGAATGCTAGATTGGTATTTAGATCATGGAATGATTCTCACTAAAATACACCGAAAATTAGTATATAAGAAATCTAAGTGGTTGAAGAATTATATCGAATTTAATATAGAGAAACGTAAACTAGCCAAAAGAAATAAAGATGATTTTAGTAACGTATTCTTTAAATTAATGAACAACGCATTTTATGGTAAGACTTTAGAAAATGTACGTAACAGGCAGAACATAGAAATAGTTTATAATAAAGATCGCTTCCAAAATTTAACTAGGAAACCAACATATAAAAGAACCACTAGATTTAGTGATGAACTATGTGCTGTTCATCTAAGAAGAAGCATTGTAAAACATGACAAGTTTAATTTTATAGGATTTACTATATTAGAACTAGCTAAACTATTTATGTACAGTTTTATATATGATTATCTGGCACCTGCTTATGGTGAAAACTATAAGTTACACTTTACAGATAGCGACTCTGTTTTCTTAGAATTAATAATACCGTATAATTCTTCACTTGATAAAGAAATAGATAAAATAAAAGATATCATTCATCCTTCTGATTTATGTAAAGTGAAAGTTGAGTTAGGAAATGAGGAGTACATAACAGAAGCTATATTTTTAAAATCTAAATGTTACTGTTATGATACAACTAATAATATTAAAACACATAAAACATTAAAAGGAATTTCAAAGGCATCAGTGGCTAACCAAATAACATTTCAAGATTATAGGAATGCATTATTTAATAATGAAATAAAAACAGCATGTAATTATAGACTTAATTCAAAGAAACATAAAATGTATTTAAAAGAGGAACATAAATTAGCATTAGATCCATTTGATGATAAAAGAAAGATTTTACCTGATGGAATAACTACTTTACCTTTTTAATTTCTTTAACATCTAGTCAGTGAACAAATCTTCTATAACTCTATCATGCACCTTTTTATCAATATTGATTGTGATAAATCCATAATCGTTTGACCAAGCATTACTGCAAGATTGTTTAAACTCATCTTTATCTCTTATACATAAGTCTCTTAACAAATCACTTAGGTTTCTTGGATTGATTTCGAAAAGCATAAAAATATTAGCATTCTTTCTAATAACGCTGCCATTTAGTGAATACATACTTTGTGTCAACTGAAAGACACTACAGTTATTGTGTCGTCCTCTTGTAAAATAATTTCTCTGAACTGCCTGATCTCTGTTATTAACACAATCATCAAACACAACACAATGTTTTTTCGTTTTATTTAGTTTACTAGGATCTTGCATATTACCACTGTCATCTATTAATTGTATCGATATGTGTTTATTTTTATTGGGTTCTACTAGTTGTTCATTTTTTGCTGCTTCTTCACACCAGGAACTTATGTCTTCTTCATACTCCGATTTTTCATATTCTTCAAACAGTGAAGCCATAGCTGATTTTGTAAGATTATTTTCAAAACCATATTTCAAAAATTGATAAATAGGTTGTTCTGCTGTTGTTGTATAAATGATAAGATTGTTATAATCCAAAAAGTTGGGTGTCGTGAGAATTTTAAATAATAGATACGTTTTCCCACAACCTGATCTTCCACAGATAACTGATAAAACTTTATTGGATAGGTTTGGATGATGATTGAATTTCACTTTCTTGTTTAGTGGATATTTTACAGAACTGCTTTCACTCATTTTTAAGTCAATATTTTTAATTACACCTCTCGTAATAATAGATCTATCATAATCTCTTCGTCTCCAAAATTTATTGCCTTTCCTTTCTCATCTGTTATTCTAATGGTAATTGAATTAATTGTTTTTCGTGTAACTGGAAAATATATCAATGATTTTCGGATTACATTTAAACTGTAACCAATCGGAACTGTAAATGCTGGATAACTGATGATATTATTTGTTAGCTTTCCATTAACATAACCACCTTCTATAATATCACACTGAACGTTGATTGAATATATTTCAGTTATTTTAGGTATATTTTCACTGATATGAAAACCTTGTGCATAGAGTTTCTTTTTAAATCCTAATAGTCTTGATAAAGATTTGTCAATATCAAAGTCAGCTTGATAATTTTCATCTAAAGTAAGAGAAAATTTATTTACTGCTGGTTCAACTGCGAGATGTAATTGTTTCTTGTCTTTAAATTGAATGCCTAAATGTCTTTTTATTTCATTGGAAATCGATTCAACTTCATAAGATCCAGGAAGAAAAGTTAATTCTTTCCAAGTTTTACCTTTGTCATTTGAATATTTAAATCGGTCATTTACATCTTTGATAATATTTTGTATAGTGTTAAATGTTGAAAAACTAGTTAATGATACTTCATAATGTTTGTCTTGTTCTAAGTGAATAATAGGGTCTAAATTACAAGTATGCGAGGAAGTAGTTGTTACAAATTTAAATGACGTACTAAATTTTGATGAGGTCAAAATCTCGGTTAAATTTTCTAAATGTTTATTAATTTTTTCTAGTTCTCCCGATGATAATTCTCTCGAAGACATTTTTTAACCAAAAAATTTAGATAAGCTTTTGAAGTCTTTTTCACTAATAATTTTCTTTTCTAATAGTCTTTTTAAGATTGCATATATTTCGTTAAAACTAGAGTTATGTCCTTCTTTTGTTGCAGCTAATAAAATCTCTAATCTGTTTATTAATTCTTGTGGATCATCAGGCAGGAAAACCGTTGTCTCTTTTAGTCCTGTTCCTGTTTTTGGGTAACTAGTCGGTGTTGAATAACCAGTTCTTGCTGGAGAAGCAGCCATTGGTGTTGAATAACCAGTCGGTGTTGAATAACCAGTTCTTGCTGGAGAAGCAGCTGTTGACATTGGCATCTTTGTTCCTGTTTTACTGGTACTAGACGTTTTGAATAATAAGCCATTCAAATTTTTATAACGCTTAAGAGTTTTTGCAGTTCCAACCTTATCTAACATAGTTTTATATTTCAGTAGATCATCAGTATGATATTTATCTAAATCCGCTCCTCTTAATAAATCCACGAAATTTCTGTCTAAACTGAAAGCTGTTTTGTCTGGTGTGAAAATTAAACTTTCTTTAGTATTCATAAACAATTCTTCTCCACCTAAGTAAAATCTAAGAAATGGCTTTCCCTCTGTAAATGAAGTAGAATGTTCAAATAGCATAGATTTTGGTAATTTCTTGTCTATGTTTGCTTCTAACAAATCATAATCATCCATGATGGTTTTCTGCACTGGATCAGATATGTCAATTCGTTTATCATGAACTGCAAGTTCTTTCTCAAGAGTTTTTAGTGGTGCAATAGTTTTTTCAAAATCAGTTTTCACTTGTTCAGTTAGGTGCATTTTTTCTAACATATCAGATTGAACGCCAGCTTGTAGCATTCGATATTGTCTATGTTTTTTCTTCATAATATTTTTCTGTTTTATTAATTCTTCTAGTTGTTTTATTTTTGCCTCATTTGTCTCATTTGTATTCATTATTTTATAAGATAATATTTGAATTTTGTGGTAGCATAGAGATACATCAAAAACACTTTACTGAACAACTTATTTTTGTTCTATGGAACTTTGTTCTAACGTTTTTAATAAAGTTCTTATTTCTTCTAAAAAAGCTTCATTGTCTACTTTGTCTTGAGATTTAACAGGAATTTTACTTGCTTCTCTAGCTATTTGATCAAATTTTTCAATCTCATCTAACGTAATAACATTGTCATCACCAGAGCTGGAAAAATTCCACTGAAATTTTTTAATTCCAATTCCAATTCCAGAGCAGAAATTTCAATTCCAACTCCAATTCCAACTCCAATTCCAATTCCAGTCGAAATAGTTCAATTCAATTCCAATTCCATAATACGATTCAATTCCGATAATTGCATGTCGCGTATAGTGTATTATGCTAATGTATCTAACGTTTGTTCATTTCAATCTAACCCATGTGCCCTTATCCTATTCTTGTTGTTCTTGTGTGCCGGTCCCTGCGTCGTTCCTATGTGGGTTCTCATGTTCATAGTTCACATTTCTTGTGTACATGTATATATGTAACCGGTCATCCTACTCCATTTTCGCTTCGTAAGCGAGATATTCAATATCTCGTGAAAAAAAGAGAAGAAAATTAACGGTCAGCAAAGAATCAAACGCTGAGATGCGAATAAATCTATTAATAAACTGATAGAAGAAAGAAATTCAATCTGCGAATAACGTGATTGTTGATGTAAGAAAAAAACGACGATAAAAATGATATCATGAAAACTGATTACCAGTCCATGTTAAAAAAGGAGATTAAAAATTCCGTGTGAGAAAGAAATGTGGTCGGGTCGAAAGCTAACGAGCAGAGATTAAAGGAAACTCTTTCAATTTTCAAAAGAAAGTGGATTTATCGTCAAGTCTCAAAAATTTGTATAAATTAGAAACGATGAGAAATTGGCATAACAACAACATATACGACATCTCCAGTAGCTGTTAGAAGAACTCCGGGTTCTCGCGGTGTAACTTAACTACAGAAGTAGCAACAACAACTGCCTGCCAGCGAATAACAACACAGTAGCGTATACGGCAACACATCAGCGAGCGCGATTGAAGATTGACGGTATAAGTGACACTGATATTTATGATATTAATTTGGTATAAGTAAGAGTCCGATCGAATTGCAGTGAATTCAACATTAAGAAGTGAACTGTAAGTGAAAAGTTTTTCTTTTATCGTTGCGTATCGTATCTATGTAACTATAGTCTTAAAAATTAATATTGTTAATTGTTGTGATTGGAAGTTGAATAATAGTTCATGTAATTGCCATTTTAATTGAATCATTAATTATTAGAATAATTTGTTGACACTGTCTAAATGGTAATTTAACTGACACGGTTGTTGCCCTTTAATGCAGCGTCAATTTTCCTCTTTCCAAAACCAGTAGTTTTTCGTGTGTACAACAATTAAGTTAATCTCCAATTTTCGTGCTTATCCTATCAAGAACTAAATTCAACAATTGTTTCATTTTGATTAATTATCTCAGTTGATAAATAAGTAAATAACAGATTGAACAAAGATGATTGTCCTTTCATTGTTTGCTTAATCGCTGGATTTACATTGTCCGGGGGCAGTAGCACTAACACCCTTTAATCAACGATAGATTAAAGCTCCCTCAGTCGATCTATCTCTCTCTTATCTCTGCGTGTAGTTAACACAACGGCCGAGTACTGTGATTTCAATTTTTGTGCAAATAGATTTATCACAGGTCTATCGAAAAAGTGGAATTGAGGTTTATCAAGGTCAATTCCAATTCCAATTCCAGTAGATTTAAATATCGTCAATTCCAATTCCAATTCCGACGAAAAATGGAATTAATTCCGGATCGGAATTAATTCCAATTCCGACTTTTCCAACTCTGGTCATCACACACTCTCTGGAAGTAGTAATGTAGTTTATCATATACTTCTTTTACATGTGCATGTTTCTTACTTAAGGATTTTCGTTTCTTAGACATTACAGATTTATCTATCACTGTTGCAAGTGACGTTGTGAAAACACCTGTACCTGTTAAAGCTGTAGCAACAACAGGAATTGTAAGAACGCCAGATGAAATGACAATAGTGAGAGCGCCTAAAGAAATTGTTAAAAATGCTCCAACGCCTTGTGTCACATTCTTAACTATCGTCCATCTCTTTCTTAATTTATCATAATGTTCTAATCTTAACAATAGTTGCGCTTCCTTATCTTTCATGTACCTAACTCTATCTTTGTGTTTTGCTATATCCATTTCATATGATAATGAAGGATATAAAGGGGCTGATGGTTATTTTGTTTTTACATCTTCCATTTTTAAATGAATATTTTTGTTCATATTCATTTTGTTTTTGCTAAATTTCAGAAGGCCCCTATTTTGCATTTTGATTTGCTGAATTTCAAGAGGGCCCTATTTTTGCATTTTGTTTTGCTAAATTTCAAGAGGCCCCTGTTTTTGCATTTTTTTAATAAGTTATCAAAGGGGTCTAATTTACCTGTTTTTTTATAAATTTCAGGAGGGCCCTATTTTGCATTTGGGACAAGGTTTACCTCAGGTAGGGTTCTGATTTGGGGTGATTTTTTCTTATTTTGCAGGTATGTTGATTTTGGATTTTTTTTAAAATGTGACTTGGGACGTCCTATATAATGCTACTCTTGAGAAAGTGTTCAACTAACTGCTACAAAATTCCGCTGCATTATTTTACCATTGATCACTCAGCAGCTGGTGAGTTGCAGCTCTCAGAAGATGAGCAGTATGCCAGATTCGACTTCAGGACAAAAATGGTTAAAATCGCTCACACATAGTGACATAGTGACCCCTTAGACAGCCTTCCTGGTCAGCATTCATTGCAGCAGTTCGCATGTTACTGAGAGACACAAATTTAAATTTGAGTAGTTTTGAGGAATGTGCCTGTGTAGACCTTCTGTCAACAGAACTAAGAAATCGCTTGATTTCATCGTATCTGTTAACGCGGCCATGTTGTCAGTTACTTGATTGAGTCTCGAATTCAATTTCCAGCAACGACGACCACTTGTCACGCCAAGCAAAGCCATGCAGCAGGTTGCACCTATGAACTTTTTCAGTTCATCAGCTGTTATGGAGAATAATATCACAAAATCACAATATCACGAATAATATCACAAAATTATGGAGAAGTTAGAATTAGCATTCATTTGCCTGACTTTCAAGTTCCTATGATGCGTAGAGGTGTCGAGGAAATATGTACGTATTGATGTACATGTAGTCAGCTATATAATCTGCTGGAGAACGAATTTGATTAGTTGGAGTGCGGCTCAATTTCCATTCCGTGTCAGTGAACGTTTCTTTTCTTGTGGACCAGCGGCATAGACCACTTTCCTGGCTGTTAGAAGATATGGTCTCTTGACTGGTTTCAGAATCACTGCTGCATGCAAACTCGTAATTGTTGGTGGAATCTTCGTTATCTAAGTCGTTATCACTGGAATCTCCTTGTGGTTCTCCATCACTGCTAGAACAATTTCCATCACCAAACAAATATGATGAACGTGGTCGAACTCTTCCTGATCTGCGAGGTGATTTCAGGAAGAGAGAATGTTCATCACTTGCGTCTTCGTCGTCACAATTATTTGCAGGAAATGGATGACCGACAAGTACTTTAATTGATGCCGTTTGTCGCACATCTTTGCGAGAACATGTTCCATTCCATTCCTGTCCAAATCTATCAAACGATACGTGGTAACACTTCAAGTTCACTTTTAGAACTTTCGAATTCCACCATCCTCCTCTCCACCACACAGCACAGGCGTCTCCGATTTGCAGAGGCATTTTATTTGCAATTAGCAAGTTAGTGAAATTTTCGACGAGCACTCATTAAATATCACTTTAAATCAGGGATGCGGAGTCGCAGTACCGGAGTCTTATCATTTTTGCTGGGGTCGGAGTCCTATCAAATGATAGGACTCCGGACTCCGGCCTATAACTAGAGCCGAAATATAATACAAACAAATTATTTGTCCTCGTGCATAGTTGTCACTGTCTTGATGTCAACTTTCTCCGTCAAACAAAAGTACAGAGACAGCAGTGCATGCAAAGCTTGTAATAGTTGAGGGAGTGAACCGTGACAGTGAAAAAGGATTGCCTTTCACTCGATGATTTAGTAGAGAAGACAAGCCTTCCTAGCCTCGATCACACCTACGCAACAAATGTCACATCAGAGACAAAAAATAATGAAATACTAGTTTGTTTGAGAATATTACCTCTGACCCTCCGTTTCAACATCGACACAACTCCCTATCTAAAGCTACAGCCATGCCCGGGTAAATTTCGGACATCTCTCAACTGAGATGTGAATTAGGCCTACTGATGAATCCTGATATTGGATGAAATGGCAGCTATTCAGGTCTGTTCCCATTTTTCAACAGAGGATGCAACACAATGCTTAAGTTTTCTATTTACATTGTGTTTCTAAAAAGCAGCATTTTTTAATTATTGCAGGCGCACTAACTTAGGCCAAGTGTGTTTAAAGTGATATTTAATGAATGCCCGTCAAAAAATTCACAAACTTGCTAATTGCAAATCTCAAATACCCAAGCATGTCTGCAACTTTAAATAGGGAGTTGTTTTTTCATCATTCTCATTACGATTCCGCGGAGAAAACTGAACATACTAAGGATGTTAAAGCAAGAGTGTCGCTCCTATGAAGTTTAATAAAGGAAAGATTGGTAATTTCTTATAGCGACGAGCTTGAAGAGCTGTGTATCTTTCTAAATTTTTACTGCCAATTTGTTAAATTTCTCCGACTTTTCCCTTGCATGCCAATACTGAGATGCTATTTCGAGGAAGAACCTCTTACGTGGGACATCTGCAGCGATATAGTTTCGGATAGTTGTGTCAACGATTGTGCGATTGATCCTAGAGTTGTCGCTGAAAAGGCTCAAAGAAGAGGAAATCTATTGAATCGGTGATTCCAATTTGTGCCCTGTCTTTTGAAAGCACTGGAGCTATGACGGAGACAGACTTAGGAAAACAGACGAAAGTCACTATACCATGTGACTCTTTCTAAGAATGCGTTTTCAGCGTCCACTTGAATGCCACCGTCTACATGGGCGCTGTTTTCTGTGCATCTTGTTGCTTCTTAGGCGATTAATGATTGATTTGTAATGTCATTGTAATTTTGATTCGCTTATCTGTATCAAGCGATACTTGTTCACAATAACTTCTCTGTCGTTGTAGCGAGCTGGTCGTGTCCGCAATCTCCTCGCTTAGACAGCAGCACATCAAGGCATTTCCTTCACAATTTCTTCTCAAGCCATCGAAGCTGTCTCATTTTTACATCGCTGGACTCGTCAGGAGACAATCTATTCATTGGTGAAACTTTCATTCGTCATCTCATGGTCATAACCCGACTTTTTGGTTTTTTTTGTGTCCTAGCTTCTAGTCACATTACTTCGCCTCCATGTTTGCAACTGCGCGTGACTTTTTCCCCACTTCCTTCCTTGCATCGCATTATGTCATCACCAGCTCGCTTGTGCTATTCACGTACTGAGATCCTAAGCCTTAGACGAGACTACAGACTCCCGCACACAATGCAGCGGGCTTTGTGGTTCCACAAGCTATTGTACAACACAGCGCCTTCCTCAGAAGCGGATGTCTAAGCGATCAACTCCCAACTTGGTGATATCAGCCTCGTCGGTGCGTCCGTTGCAGCAGTTTCTAAACCCAAGTTGCGTAAGCCCCATCGTAAACGTCCGAATGCTACATCCATCCTGCTATTCAATACCCGGTCTGTGTTCGCCAAACTGGATGATTTGAAGGTGAGAGCAGCTAAGTATTCCCCTGATGTAATCGGGTTAACTGAAACTTGGCTTGATGCCACAACCGATGATCCATCGATCACCTTACCTGGCTACAAGGTATTGCGGCAGGATCGCAATTCTAATGGTGATGGTATTTTACTGTTTATTAAGTCCGGACTTTCCACCTCTGTTATTTGTGACGATTGTTTTCGTGATGTCAAGTCTCAAGTGCTTTGTTATCGCCTTGATGAGCTTGACACCACTCTTGCTACCATTTATTATCCCTACTGGGGCAATGTCTCTTGCCATGATGTGGTACTGGATAAACTCCAGTTACTGATAGACAATACCCAATCTACAGTCCGTTTCATAAAAAGTGGATCATCCTAAAATTTGACTAAATAATACATAAGTATGATACAGAAAACATTTTTCATGTTATTTCATGTCCCTAATATATTTAAATGTCCTTATATAATCTGATAAGCTATGATACAGTAACGGTTCTTAAGAAGCTAATATTTTGTGGCCCTACCCTTATTGTCAATGACATTACCAATTCGTCTAGGTATTGATTCGATGATATCGTTGATTTTTGACTGATCTAACTTTCTCCACTCTCTTTTTAACAGTGACGTAAGTTGTGATAGGCCTACGCCATCTGTAGGTAGCAGTGAACGACGAACGTTACGTTTTAGAATACTCCATACATTTTCTATGGGATTCAGATCAGGAGAACGAGCTGGCCAAGATAATGTCCTAAGCCCTAATTGAGACTTGCATAAGTTTACTCTACTACTCCTGTGACACGTAGCATTATCATCCATAAATAACCAAGTCGATGGATCACCAAGTTGATCTGTCATTTGGCCAATGTTCATTCGTAAAACATTCAGTAGCTCAAGAGCGAGAATAACTTCTTCGGATACAAATTGTATTGGTTTCACACAACGTTTCGCTTAGGCAAGCTTGTTCACGTGTGAATATTGGACACAGAGATTCGCAAAGTTATAGCAATGAGGTATGTTTACAACAAAAGTTCAAGGTCAAAACTAGGGAAATTAATACATCACGTACGATAGGCCTAAGCTACATAATACTCACAAAGTAGGAAAGTAAGATAGTCATAAGATAAAATACAGGAAAAGAAGTAGATATTCACAAATAAAATCAAGAGCTGTACATTAGATTACGTCCCACACAATGGTTCATCAGAAGAGAAGGATCGACCTTGGAAATGTACTTAGATTCCAAATAACATCTCCTAGTGACACTTCTCAGATTATCATGAAGAATCCTCCATATAACTGAACTCGTAGAAATGTCAGTGTTGTGTGTATCACGAAAATGTAATTTCACTGCTGAAAAATTATCCTTAAAAATGTGCTCACGGAGTCTGGTCTGTACTGACCGACCTGTTTCACCAATATACACTTGATTACAAACTTTACAAGTGATTTCATAAATCAAAAACTTTTTGTGACATCTATTTGGATGAAGCGCACAGGCACAAGTATCACAGTCACTATTGCATTGCTTCCTTTCCTTTGGAGGATGCAGTAAAGTCTTTAGATTATTGCCACCATTAAAAGAAAATTTAATTTTGTCTTGCAGACCAGTCCTTCTTAAAAGGGAATTCATCTTACGTTTATTAACCTCATCTACATAGGGGACTTTCAAGAAGAATGGTCTATGAGAGTTGGGCGGAGCATTCGAATTTGCTCCATATTGCCTTTCTTTAGAGTTAAATTTCACCAGAGAATTCTGAATGAAGTCGTTCGGATAGCCGTTGGCGATAAGCCTGTTGATAAAATTTTTCTCGATTAGTAGATCTCGTTTTGGCCCGGTGAAATTCTCCCATAACTATGGCTCTCTTTTGCGAAATGGGTCCATTTGAAGTCCACGGATATATTGAACCACTATGAAAACTCTTCATAAAAAGGCGTGTTTGAAATTTGCCACCAAACTTTTTGATTTCACAATCAAGAAAGGGTAGCCAGCCAACACTATTCGGTGACTCACAGTTAAATTTGATAGACTTGCTTACCCCGTTACATTTAAGTAATATCTGATCCAATGAAATTCCATCAGGCCAAATAATAAAAATGTCATCTATGTAGCGTTTCCATAGAATGGTATCAGGGATGCTCCTCAAAACGCATTTTTCGATATAATTCATGTAAATAATAGCCACTATAGGGGCCAAGGGGTTTCCCATAGATAGACCATTAATCTGCTTGAATGTCATCTGCTCAAATATAATATAGTCATTTTCCAAAGATAGTTTTATGAGGTCCAATAGATCCGGAACGTGAATTTGTATCAACAAATCATCCATAAATGAAAAGGAAGAAAGGAATTCCTCTAGAATAGTGTAAATACCATATTCTTCCTCGGAATCCATCCTGGGAATGCTGCCATAAAGATTTGCTACGTCAAGGGACGCAAAGCTAGTACTTTCAGAAGCATCGACCTCCCTGATCCAGTTGACGAAGGTAATTGTATCAGGGACATGAGCTTCAACCGCCTTAAGGCAGTTAGACAGTTTGCCAGCCACTTCTCGAGCCAAGAAAGTCCCAGGTCCGTCTGTAGCCGCCACGATTGGTCTGCCCTTTAATGGTCCATTTTTGTGATCTTTAGGAAGAATATATGTGGACGACAGAGAAGGCTCCGAACATTTGCATCTCATCAGCCAACCATAAACCATTTGCTGATTATCTTTATATTTATTAGCAATACATGTCAAGGCCTTGTTGAATTTACCTTGTCCCGTCGAAGGCAGTATCTCCCTGACTCTCTCAAAATTATTGGTGTCAATAGTAGCTTCCCGATGCATCTGCCTGTACTTTTCTTCTGTAATTGCAATAAGTTTGGATGTTTTGTCACTCGGAATTATAATAGTGCCATTGTCTTTCAAACTTTTTACTTCATCCATCATGCGTTTGGTAAAACTCCTGTCTTGAGATTTGAAATTAGACATGCTGTTCGTAATGTTAATCATGCCTCCTGAAAATTCGTTGATTATTTCTCTCGAAACACCTTCTCTAGATAATGCACTGATGCATACTTCCAGATCAGCCTGTACCTCCATTATTCTTGCTTCCATAGTGTGGGATTTGATTTCTGGCAAAACCAGAGAGGGTCCTTGCCTCAACAAATTTTGTAAGTCCTCCGAAATATCGGTATCAGTAAAATTAACAAATCCATCCACTTCAAATGTAGGTGAGGATGATTTCTTAGACCTCAGTAATCTGGTGAATTTACCAAATTTCGTTTCTCGTAATGACGAAGTCAATTTAGAAATTGCCTTAGAGTCATTCTCAACCAGTGGAAAAACACACTTGAAATTTTTAGTTCTTCTGTAATATTCTTGATCCAATGCTAGTTGCAGCCATTGTTTGCTTTGCCTAATGTACAGCTCTTGATTTTATTTGTGAATATCTACTTCTTTTCCTGTATTTTATCTTATGACTATCTTACTTTCCTACTTTGTGAGTATTATGTAGCTTAGGCCTATCGTACGTGATGTATTAATTTCCCTAGTTTTGACCTTGAACTTTTGTTGTAAACATACCTCATTGCTATAACTTTGCGAATCTCTGTGTCCAATATTCACACGTGAACAAGCTTGCCTAAGCGAAACGTTGTGTGAAACCAATACAATTTGTATCCGAAGAAGTTATTCTCGCTCTTGATCTAACATTCCCGGATACGTGGACTACACATCATTCAGATAGCGTTCAGAATTCATGGTTCCTTGCTGTATGTGAAGTAGTTCTAGCAAGGCTGACACTTTGCCTTTGTGAATGCGATCTCGTTATTGTTCATTTGTGCTTTGTATTGTTTTCAACCGGTAAGAGATAGATTTCTAGCTGAAAGCAATCAGGAGTGCTGCCAACACCACCGCAACGAAGTCAGGAAGCTATGGAACATGAAGTCCAGTTAATCACATGTAGCAGTTGCATTATTGTTGATGAATAATGGTGCTATACTGGCTCTGATTGACCGATTTTCTTTATTTTTGTTTTGCTTGATAGCTTTTGACTTGTAGAACAACATATTACATAACAAAGGAAACAAATGTAATTTTATAAGAGTGAGGTATGATTTTGTGTAACATTGCTAAATGAAGATCAAATTATCTACTACTTTTTTATCTGTAACAGGAAAACAACTCAATATTCATTCTTGAAATTTCCAACAATGATATTAGTAAGCACAACTGATATATCTTCCAAATTTCAGAGAAATTCGTTCAAGTTTGGCGGAGTTAGACAAAGTTGAAGTTAAGGCGATGTTTAAGGGTGATCCATTTTTTATGAAACAATCTGTACATGTAGTCATTTTCTGATGATTGGTGAAGTTAATGACCTTCGTCTACACTACCATGACTTTTGTGTTTATAATGACCTCTCCCAAATTGTGACGAAGCCTACTGGTAAGGAAAGTGTTCTCGATATTGTGATCACTAATCAAAAGCATTTATTTGACACCCCTGTTTGCATTGACCCCCCTTTGCCGTTCCGACCACAAAGGTGTCCTTGTTAAGAGTATTGTCCATAAGCTTGTTTCTACTACTAAACTGATTGTCAGATCATGTACCCCTTCCACCTTTGTTCAATGTAGGCTATGTTGTTGCTGCAATCTGCTGACTGGCATAAAGCTATTGAGTGTACTACGGATATCGATCTCTTAGTTGAGGATTTTCAAATACTTCTCCTTTCTTGCTATGAGACTTATTTTCCTTCGAAAACGGTTCGAATGCGCTCCATAGATCCCCCTTGGCTTACCCCCGCCTTAAAAGCCCTCTCTGACTGTAGGGACAAGGCTCTGTTTCGAGGAAGCTACCCAAAATTTCTTAAATTGAGGGAGCTCTTTCTTAGCGAATCATCTAAAGCTAAGCTGAAATTTTACTCTAATACGGCTTTTCTTCCGTTAAGGATAAATGGAAATTTATCAATTCCCAACTGAACCGGTCACAAAATACAACTGCCTCATTTGATAATTCATCAACCTCTTCCCTTAATGAAAAATTTTCAACCGTCTTCCAATCATCGGATCTTCATCTTTTTAAAGATCACCGCATACATGAAGCTGCTTGTCCTCCTCCTTCCATCACTGAAAAAGAAGTGTATCACCTTCTGACATCTTCTAAATTTAGTTCCAGAGGTCCTGATGGTCTACCCGGATATTTTTATCGCATATATTTGCTGACGTCCTCGTCACCCCTCTTACTTTACTGTATAAGTTATGCCTGCGCACTGGTTCCTTTCCGAGCCCTTGGAATTTGTCTAATGTCACCCCTCTACCAAAGAAGGATAGCTCTGAGTTTCGTCCCATCTCGATATTGCCTTTCCCCAGTAAAATCCTTGACAAACTTATCAAAAAGTACGTTATTTTACCGTCCCTCAATCACGATCTTGATACCCGCCAATTTGGGTTTGTTTCCAATGGTTTCGGGGGTTGCACAAATGCAGTTTTAGCCATTCGCCTTTCTGTTGAACATATTACCTCCAACCCACAAAACTTTGTAAATATCCTGGCCATTAACTATCAAAAGGCATTTGATAGTATTAGTCACTAAACTCTTTTAGAGACCCTGCTTGACCTGTTTGCTTGTGACCCCTTTACGCTTCGCTTTTTTGATAATTTTCTTCGCAACCGGAAACAACGCGTGTTTGTAGATGGTGTTGCTACTCCTTGGAAAGAAATTTGTAGTGGTGTGCCTCAGGGCTCTATCTTAGGTCCCCTTCTTTCTATTCTGGTTGTTGATGACTTTCCTGCTTTACCTCAAACCGAGATTATTGCATATGCTGACGACATTACTCTCATCCATCTAAATAACGTAGATTCATATCATGATTTTCAACCTGTTATGAATGTTTTTTCTGTCTGGTCCCTCCAAAAGAAGCTGTCCATTAATGTAAATAAAGCCAAGTACATGCGTATCTCTCGTTCCTCCACTGCTTCTGTTGAAACTGTATATATCAACGATCATGTTATTGAATGCGTTTCAGTTCTGAAAATTTTATGAGTTTACTTTGAGGCGGATTTATCATGGAACCGCCAGTTTTTAGAATTGTACAAAAGGTATTGTCGCGGTCTCTCGCTTGTAAAAAGGCTTCTTTGTAATTCGAACTGTGTTTCTTCTATCTGGCTCGCCTACATGTCTTTCGTTTTTTCCCATATAGCTTTTTGTTGGCCGGCCATGTATGACTTGAACATTTGTAAATACAGGAAACTAGAGAAACTTGATCGTGTGGCCAGGCGTTGGGCTGGCGTTGTAAATAAACCTTCCCTTACTAACATGTTGAATGAAACCTGTCAGCGTTTGATTGTAAAAATTGTCAAAAAAGTCCACTCATCCCCTCTCCCAATTTTTTGTAATTCGTGAAGAACTGTCCTGCACCATCCGTCACCAAAGAACTCTGCTCCCTAAGAAAAGAACCAGCGCCATGTACAACAAATCTTTTGTAAAGTTTTCTTCCTCTTCCTGATTCTGTATGATGCCTGATGTACTGTACCATACCATGTCATATACCGCTTTTGTATTGGCAATAAAGTTCTATTATCATTATTATAATTATAAATACAATTGACTGAAACGCCGTTTTATTAATCTCTTCACTATTTGCTTTAAAATTCCAATGTATTAAGGGAAAATTCTGCAGAAACTCAGAATGTGCATAAGGTACATGCGGAATCATACAGCTCTCTTGTTGGAAGTACAGACTTACATTAAAGCCAAAAAGGTCTACTTGCATCCAATAATACAATATGATCCCGATATGTCGAAGTTGATGAATATTATGGCTGAGCAAAGTTGTCGATTTGTCATATAGTGGATTATGTGAGGAACGACCAGTATCTGAGGACAATGATGAATTAAGTAGGCCTAATCCGCTTTCCAAATGGCTTAACGTAAATACCGGTATAAATGCTGGTATGTTATTCAGATTATTCGTCTTGGCAAACATGTAATTTTGTAATTGTAAATAGGATGTCAACTAAGTTATAATCATAGACATCGGATATCAGCACTGAGGTCTACAAAATGTCCAATGTAAAATTAAAAGATAATCAACCAAGTTGATGATGACGTGTGCGCGGTGACATCGTCCATCAGGTCCTAGGTTGCAATTAACCATCTTCATGCGAGCATATGGCAGTCAATCTTCAAGCTACAGTTTTAAGATGACACGTGCCACACGGATGCATTTGAAATGACTGCCTCCCCCACGCGCGGTTCGTGCACTTCTAGAAGACTGAATTAGGTTTGCAATAATTGTCATCGCATAACTTCACTTACTGTTTTATGCCATCTTTGGCTAAAGAAAAGCAAATATATGCCACATCTTCGGTTGAATTCGCTTACAAATTTCGTATGTAGATGATAGCTATCTCAGGAGCAACCGGCTCCGGACACAAGTGTCGGTAGGACCCCTACGCAGGTGGGCAGGATCAAGCAGGCCAACACGAAATTCACTTTCGGATACAGGGTGGGGTTCGGGAAGATATGTACATGTAGACAGCATTATGAATGAGTTGATGCGACGAGTATAAGACCGGTGGGCGGACCTATTTCTAAATTTTTGCAAGTCGAGCTCCTTGATTGCCCGCAGCATTTCTCATAGAATCAAGGCTTGATGAGTTTCCGATTTCATCATTTCAGATAGGAAAATTAGCAAGGGTTCAAGAAATTAATTAGAAATTATATCACGCACAAGTACGATTCCAAAATGTACCAAGTTTCTTTAATATTGAGAGCTCTTTCCATAGAACAGGAGCGAAAATCGCAATTTATTTATTCACCGTGCAGAATTTTCATGAAAAAAGCAATATTCAATGATATTTTGGTTGTGAAATATGATCGGATAACGATTTATAATTTCATTATGTTGACATACATCTTTGTTGTGCAACCAATGGAAAAATTTCATCAATATGCAGAACTTAACACTTTACACCAGATATGAACTCGACAATGAGTTATCTTCTAGGGGTTAACTTTTGCATGGTCCGAGTTATCTATGTAGCAGTAGGATTTGATGCTGGAAATGTGCATTTTTATTCAATTGAGTAAATGACTTAAATTTTAAGATTTTTATCACGTTGTGGAATTCAGCTGTTATCGTATACTTTGCATTTGAAAAAGAGTTCGATTCCTTTAGTTCAGGTTAACTCTACACCGGGAGTTTACTCCGGGGTTAACTCTAAAGTTTACTCCGGTGTAAGTGTTTACTCGACCTGAGTTCATGTTCGGTGTTAGGGTAATACTTACACTTACACCGGAGTTAACTCTACACCGAGAGTTTACTCCGGGGTTACACCTACACTTACACTGGAGTTAGTGTAAACTCAACCCGATTTCATGTCCGGTGTAAAGTTTACACTTACCCCGGGGTTAACTCCGGAGTAAACTCTAACACTTACACTTACACCGAATGTGAACTCACATAATGTCTAATTGTTCTATTTACATTGCAGAAGTATGTTGACTGCTTATGCATTGGCTATTGTCACAGAGGAATAAAAGCGATTAGAAGTCAAGCATCATATGATTGGATGAATAAAATTATCACGTGATCATTTTCTTACCCACGGCTGCTCTGCTGTTGACAGTAATTCGTCACAGTGTTGATTGTGAATCACAATGAAGAGCAGTGTTGATTGTTGAATCCAATAGACCATTCAAACTAAGGAATAGCGTGGAAACTTTGCGAATTAGACAGCTTTAGAATGATAATATGATATGTTATTGAAGATAAAGTTTTAACGACCTCTAAATGTTTTTGCATGGTATGTTGCAAATTTGCAACAGTTCAGTTTTGCATCGTGTTGCATATTTGCAACATAGCCTTTTATATGTGCATCATTTGGCAGAATGGAATAACTGCAAAACCTATTATTCATGCAAATTTACATGAATATTTCAAACATATTAACATAAATTTATAGTTTCAGTGATTTTTTTCTTCGAATTGTTCTTCAATTACAAGTTGTAAAATTCGACATGGAAAATATTTTAAGTTTTGAAAGAATTTAAAGCTGAAATGCACTCACAAGATTCTTTCACTCAGTACCAACCATATCTATTGTTTTAAGTGGCTGCCTAAATATTGCAAACAATCTCGCCTAATAATTTGATTAAATCAAGAACCAAGAACTTCTTGCCCGACAGCTGCGCTTATCGGTCGAGACGCAATTTTAGGGAAGTCCGCGAACTCCTTTACCCTCTGTGTTAATGGGAAAGACAACACCGCCGCTTAGCAAGCTGAGACAATTTAGTATGAAAATACGTGCGTTTCTCTGTAAGTGCGGCGTGCATTCTCGCGGAATAAGCTGGCTATTTCTTGACGCTTCGTTCATGCTACGTCATCTCCCAAACCTGCAATCGTTGAAGGTTTCTATCACGTAACAGCTGATTAACGAAGCAACTGTCACGTTGTTGTCAGACGAAAAATACAATCGTGAAATGTTGAGAGGACAGTGATAGCAGACTGATTCATAATAACCTGTGTACCTGAGCATGCGATAACATTTTAATTTCAAATCTTGTCGCTTCAACATCATGATTCTACTCTGTCTAGTGAATCATGTCTTCATCGTTTTCGGCTATCTTTTGGCCGCATTATTAGCTATCATCACAATCTATGCAATTTACATTGCTTCAGTGCGAAGAAAGTATCGTCATATCCCTGGACCACCAGTCAAAAGCTTCTTTTTCGGCAACGGCCAGGATTTAAACTTCAATCGTGTTGATAATCACCTTGTCTTCATCAAGTGGACGAAGGAATATGGACCGCTCTATAAGCTCCTTTTGTTTCACCGTGTCCTCCTATTCGCATGTTCACCTGAACTGGCCAGAGAGCTATTGACTAAGAGTAAATATGCAAAATCCGAGGATCTGTACACCCGATTCAAGACTGTTTTAGGTGCACCATTCATGGGAAACGGCTTGGCCACTAATATCAACCATGAAGACTGGAAAGTAAAGCGACAAGCTTTGAATCCAGCTTTTCACCGCTCATTTCTCGAGAAACTTATCGACGTTTTCAACAAAGCATCTGACAACTTAATGACGGAGCTAGACAAGGCTGCCAGCAGTGGTGAAACGATATCCATTCTCAGTCATCTTCATGAAGCAACTTTAGAAGTGATCGCTAAAGTAGCATTCTCCACCAATTTTAAAGAGAATGAACGATGTCAACATTTCTCCAATGATTTATATCAGAGCATGAAATTCTTATCGGACATCGGGTACAATTTCACAATACTTTATAATCCCTTCCAGAAACACTATAGAGACTCAGCAAAGGAATCCTGCAAGTCAGTTCGCAAAGTTGTAAAAGAAATACTCGAGAAACGTCTCTGCGATTTTAAGAGCGGAAAGGAAGTACCAACAGATATCCTTACAATAATGTTGCAAAATCTGTCTGAAATAGTAAGTAAAGCATATTTAGTTGTGCATGAAAACGCAATGGTTATGAAATAGTCATGTTGAATGAAAGAGGCCGTAAGTATTTTCGTCAAAACGTTAGAGAATGAAATTCAAGATTCTGAAAAATTTAAAATGTCAAACTTGTGAAATAATCAAAATCAAAAGCAAACAAAGCTACCATTTGCGAATATGGTATCAAAGGCGTGCAATCTGTCACCCCGACTATCATCTAAGCATTGAATGAATGAACCTTGTTTATACTCGGAAGCACATTAGGCACGGAGCCTATCTTCCATGTGGCCGAGTTGTCATTTATCCCACTCTCATTCATATTGTGCTGAGTGTTTAGCAAGAATGCAGAGTGTGCCTATTTCAGAGGTCGTAGGTTTGACCCGGCCAAGGTTTGAACCAAGGTCTCCCGGACGCAGAGCGAACACTCTACCACATGGCCACAGCGCCGGTTGAAATATCGAGACAAGTGGAGAAAGCTGGCCATGTTATGATTCTCACGTTCCGCTGGAATATGGGCCAAAAAGCAGTGTTCAATAATACTGATAACCAATAAGAAAATAAACATGCACGCACCAAAAACGGTTTTGGATGACTATTGGAAGATGATTTGATACATGGCTCCCAATGAAATAAAGATTCAAATTGAAGCGTCCTTATTTTTCTGAGATAATTGCAGTTTACTCAGCTTTACAAATCTAAGCTTATTTCAAATGGCATAGTGACGCTTTTTATGGAGTTAGATGGTAGATGTTGATTTTTGACATGTGACCTAGCCTAGATCAATCGTTCCTATCCCTAAATCCGGAGCCCGGGAAAGCTAAAATTTGACGACTTCAAGATTCCCTTCAGAAAGCACAAAGGATTACTAAGGGACTGTAGAAGATTTTGAGTACTATAATGTAGACTAATTCTGTTACAAGCTTGAACTAGGCTAGGTCCAGAAATTGAAAGTCATGGAAGCTCGGCTTCAGGATGACTGCTTGAGTTCAAAAATTCGCAGGAAACCCATGCTCACAACCACAGGCCTTCTGAACAACATCTCACACGGACACAGCATGTAGCTGCCTCGACTATCTCTTAAATGGAAACTGACGTCTTCAGACGCTTTCAATTAGAATCCAACATCAGATTATGAACACTTCATGTAAAAGTCGTGTCGAACGAGTAGAGCCATGAAAATCAAAGGAAGACAGGAGTAATATTTAGCCAGCTGAAGTGAGACATTCACAATTCTCGATCCAGATTGAATCTCGAAGCCTGGCAGGTCCTTAACTCAATGATTTTTTTCTTCAATAAAATGCGAAGAAAAGTACAGTAAGATTAGTAAGAAACCAAGAAATTCGAGAAAGTTGTTACAATATTATTACTTAATCTACGTATACTCGTACAGGGGCATAAAAATCAAGTGTGCACAGTAAATTGTTAAGTCCTTTCTAAGTTCCAATCTGAGCACCGAGTGAAAAGTACTTAAATTACCGAACTTATTCTGCATGTATTCACAGAAGTACTAAAATGCTTGCTAAGTACCAATGTGATCAAACATCAATGTAGCAATGACTCACTAAGAGGGAAGAACATACAAGCGTAGGACAATAGCGATGTATTGATCGAAGTGCGTCACTGCATTGCCATAGCATCACTTATCATACTTCACAGCGGGTCTCCATTGTCACTGCTCGTGTTGACTTGCTCGATGAGATTTGCTCATTAATGTCAGCGCGCTTGCCATCCTCCCCGACTGCACATTGAGTCTAGTCGACGTTTTCCATCCCCTCCGACAGTGCATTACGTCCTGCCAACGTTTACCCACTTCACCGACTGCGTTTTGAGTCTTGTGCATATTCTATTGATCCAAATGCACTTGTGTTTAATTGTCGAAAGAGTTTAATTGTCGAAAGAGTTCTAGGTGATATAGCGGATTAGATATGCCGTATGGCATTTTTCGATTTAGTGGAGGTGCTAGTTCCATGCAACTCATTAAATGAGTGCGAATTAAGTAATGTGCTTTCGAACGTTCAGAGTTCTAAAAGGAGTACTGATATTTTCGAACTCAAAGAGCACTAGATTCTGGGACTCATTTCTTTGTCGTAGGCGGTACTCAGGTTCAGTACTACTCTTTCTAGTATTCATATGGGACTTTATGAATAACAGTGTATAACGAGATTCACTCCTCACCCCCTTTTGAACTGTGATCTCATGCTTATGATTTTGTTCGTTTTAACTTTGTTATCTCTGGAGGTCAGAGTAAGAACATGCATGAATACTCTTACCAATTTTAAGAGTGATCAGAATGGTGTCAATCGCATTATTACATTTAAAGCTGTTAGTGAGTGTACACTTGGTGTCACCGAGTGCATCGAACTGTTGCGCTGTGATGAGCAGTGAATGTGATAAGATATGGTTATAATTACGTTTGCATACTGACCTGAGTTAAACGACATATGCAGCACATACCAGACGTCGGAGCAGGGATTGCAATTCACCCAAGAAAAAACCGGAAAATCGGGAAAAAACAGGGGTTAAATGCATGAATTTGAAATATTTACATTAGATTAATTTCGCAAAAAACCGAAAAAACCGGAAAATTGTGATCCCTGCGTCGGAGGCATACATCGTGCATCACCAACTTCTGGCCATGGAATTTTTTCATTAAAGATGTCGAGTTTTGCAAATCACATCGACGTTGAGAAGAATTCGGAAATTTTTCTAATCTAAAGATTATAATTATTGTCTAGATTAGTTGGTAATCTATTTCCTCATTAGTGCAATTACTTTACTTAAGGATACTACCAATCATTTCCAATACCATCAATATTCGGTTAAGTGGGAGATCGGCATTCAATAAGCTGTGAAGCAAAATTATCCGAACTTATCCATTCCACAACAGTGACGGGATTAAGGCATTTCCATGACTCCAGTGTCAAATATTTCTTTTATTCTCTAACTTGAAGGTTCTGGAGTTTACGTCGAGCCTGCTTTACAAATATTCCCTTAGAAACGAAGCCGATAATTTCGTATGAAATTGGACTGAAGTCGTTACATAAAGAGACTTACATAAAGAAAAGCTAGAATCAGAATTTCAGAGACACGTGTAAAGTTGCCTACTTACTAGGTTTTAGTTCGGCAGCCAGAAGGAACTTCTGCAGGGAACGAGGCCGAAAAAGAGACTTTCACAGAATGATGTACACCATGTGACTGATGTGATTCCGCGCGTCTGCCGAGTTCTAGCTAGTTCCTGTTCTTGTCAGACAGGGTCAAGCAGGGTCAGACAGTGAAAATTGTGACTGTAGGCTTAGCATCTTTCAGTTGATAAGAGAAAACATAGAAAATTCCATTCTAACAAAAACCTGCAATCTGCGCACCATTGGAATAAAAATAACATCTACTTTTCTTTGATCCTGTCTGACAAGGAAAGCAGCTAGCTAGAACTCGGCAAACATGCAGATTTGCATTAGTCACATGGTGTACATCATTCTGTGAAGGGTTCATTTTCGGCCTCGTTCCCTGCAGAAACGTCTTTTTCTTTACTTGTGCATATGAAACGCTCTAGACTTGACATGCGAGACTGGATGGATAGTTCAGCACAAGAGCCTAATAGTTTAACACGACGTACTTTCATGAAATTCTACTAGAAATTCTATCAGAGTGCTTATTGTTCAACCAACCGGACAGATCCGCATTATTTTCTACCTCAGAATAACACGAAACAATTCCTTGAAATGTTTCTCTACAAAAATTCGCGCGATGTTCAATTATCCAGTAAAGACTAAATCAGCTAATACGATCGGCTGTTCTCGTCCCTGTTGCATACCTTAGCTGTGGCTCCTGTAAAATGCGAGACTGATTTAAACAAAAGTGTTGGAACATACAAGTACATACACGCTCATTTTCCATCGGATTTTCACCCCTAATATCTTTGTCAGCGATTTTTTCACTTGCCTTGACATTCTTGCAGTAATATTATTTAACGATTGGAGTAACAACAAGATGGGTAATTAAAGCAAAAATTGTTTTTAAATTCATTTTGCTACTCATATGAGAACCGAGAGTACCGTGCATCTAAAGTACATTATTAGGAAATTCTACAGATTATCAGCAATCAAAATAATTTTCCTATGTAGTCTGCCTGACATGCACCTTCCAAGCACATATTTCCCACTAACATCTGAGTCATTGCCTTTGCTTTTCAGTGTTCCAAAGAAGACATATTTGACGAGATGGTTACGCTCTTCATAGCAGGCCAAGAGACAACAGCGAATACTTTGAGCTTTTGCTTGATGGAATTAGGCCGTCACCCGGAGTATTTAGAACGAGTACGAGAAGAGATTGACACTGTCATTGGAAATAACGAGTTCATTTCTCATTCTGATATTGAAAAGCTCGATTGGGTAAACGCTGTCCTCAAGGAAACTCTAAGACTTTATCCTCCAAGTGGAGGCACCTCCCGAGAAATGTCTGAATCTGGAGAGCTGTGTGGTCATTACGTTCTCAAGAAAACACCTTTGATCATCAACTTCTTTGCTATTCATTACAATTATCATGAGAACGGCTTCGATTTCAAACCAGAGTGGTGGTTATCAAGCAATTCTCCACAGACTGATTTCAACTATATGCCATTTTCACTTGGAATGCGATCATGCATTGGAAAACAATTCGCGTACACAGAGGCCAAAATTTTGCTGTGCAAAATCCTTCAGAAGTTTGATTATCAATTAGATCCCAATCAGAGCTTCAGTGTTGAGGAAGCAGCTACACAGAGAGCATTAGATGGTGTGCGTGCAACTTTGACCAATCGCATGCAATAGATCAAAGTTTGTACTTAATTGGTCATTGAGATGCTTGAAATTAAATGATGTCAATAAATTAATTTGATTTAGAAATCAGTAACTGATAGTATAAAGGTGATCATAAATAAAGGACCACCTAAATAAATTATGCTGAAATTCAATCTATTCTAACTTCACGGTTCGTTGCGTTTGGGGTCTTATATGACCGAAAGTAATCTTAAGAATTAATTGGTTTATGTTTGGGTCATACTTGACCCCAAATTTAGAAAGGTAGCAATTTGCATTATTTGTATTTTAATTTTATTTTAGATTGAATTCAAATGAAATAAACTGAAATATCAATATTAATCTATAGATATTCATATCTGTGCAAAAGGTGCTTTTATCACAATTATTATATGATAATTACAGTACCCTATGATGCTTAATCAAAAATATTTTCTAAGCCTACTGCATCTATAAACATGAAAGTTGTTCAAGTTCTATCAAGGTAATCCTTCAAAATCGCTTAGTCCTATCCTTGATTATTTTGATTATTCATCATGAACGCAAAGTGACACCGCATGAATATTTGCAAGATAAAATGAGAGTTAAACGAGTCCAATACCGCTTCTCTCTACCGAGCACTTACAAGGAGAGTCACATGATGGAAAGCCTGGCATGACACAAGCATACAACTCAACGAAGACAGGCGTTGACAATTTGGACCACATGGTGCGTCTGCATAGCTCCAAAAGAAAATGTCAAAGATGGCCATTTGAATTGACTTTCAATTGTTTTGATGTTGCTGCCGCAAACGCCTACATACTGCCACATTTTCAGAACAACAATCAGAATCAGAAGTCTACGGAACGGTATAATTTTCTTCTTAGTCTTGGTATTCGATGTACGAAAATCATGTGCGATGCAGTCAAACAGGCAAGACTTTGAACTCATCTGAAAAAGGCCATCTATCTTAGTGGGGTTTTCCATTAATGTGATCACACGAGAAAATCAAAGTCTCCAAACGCGAGGTCGATGTATCGTGTGTGACTGACCGAAGATCAGACGCTGCAAGCTCGTTGTATGATTGCCACCGCTTTATTTGTAAAATTCATTGAAATGTTGTATATCTTCATTGTGCATGAGTCGCCAATATCAAATTTCCATGCCGAGAAATCGTGATCTTTTTAAATTAAAATTTGAAGCCGCGTCTGACAAGTAAGACAAATGGATGAAAGGTTTTGTTTTTATTATATGTACATACATACATACATTCTTTATCTTATATTCCTATTTATGAAATAATCAAATAATACAACTAATCCATACGTAACGATGAATACATGGATCGAATTATACGAGTCTAGATCATGTGTCGTGTATCAAGGTTGGGTCTAAACTTGGGCTTGGGTACCCACAAGCCCAAGATTAAATCTTGGGGTACCCCCAAGACCTAAGACCAAGATTAATCTTGGGAACCCCCAAGAGTGGCTATTTCTCTAATGAAGTGGAACAACAAATTCCAGAACATGTTTGGGATTTTGATTGAGATTTAAAATTGCATGAAGATACTTTGAATCATGCCATATTGTACATATTTCTATCCAATTAATATGTATCTATTACATGAATTTGTTATTGAGAAATTGAGGCGATATTAATATTCAGCTAAAAGTTTTAATTATCGGCATCGGCTTGATATCATCAACCCTGTTTACGTCTACAGCCTAATAATTTCCTAATTAGAACAACATGCATGATGACTAAGCTCACATTTTTTCTTATTGAAAACTTACGAGCTGTAAATTGAGCTATTTTCGTATTTTGACCACTGTCCAGCAAATACAATGACTGGTACAAGTTTATTTAAAACCTGAGATTGCATGACATGCTGATGTACGACACGACCGGAAGGTGGCAATAATTCGGCATAATTTAGGACGTCCGTTTCTTGAGATCAGCTCTAGCCTACCTCTTTTCAAAAGTGTTAACAATCTTCTAATAAGGGGCCATGTTGCTGAGGGACAGCCTAGATTGTGTGCCGATTACTTGGAAAAGTCACCACTGATCACTTTTCGAAATGTTGAGGCTGCAGAAGCAGATATGAGCTTCAATGATGTCGAACAGCTAATTCCTACTCTTTCCTACATTATAGGGCATGCGAGTGTTGAGATAAGATTGTTGCTATTATCGACAGATTCTGTTTTGTTAATCTCGTTAAGATAAATCACGATGGGCAAATATGAGCAGTTTTAACAACATTTTTGACGTTGTGCATGTATAGCCTTATGGCAAATGACATGAATGAATTTTTTTCATTTAAAGTTGATGGTGAAAATGTCTTTTCTCATTTAGTCTTTATTTTCACAGCTTCATCGGTCCAAATATCAATGTCACTTATCCAATCCTCGGTTCATTCATGTGAAAGGTCAAAACATATAGAAAGCAAGTTACCGAGCAGTGTATCTTGGACCCCTGTTGGATGTTTGCTCCGGACCCCTTGTAAAACAGAGCAAAGCTGCGTACGGATCTGCGTGTTTGTAACTATTTAGTTTCAGTACATTCTCAAAGCTTTCACAAAATACCGTTTGATTTGGTTTACTTGGACATCAAATTTGTGACCTATTTTGAGAAGGTTTGAGGTTTGTAGGCTTGTGGTGGATATAGATCCATGGATATCGTGGAGACTTTTTGTATGGATATTTCCAAAATTGCAGCTGGAATGATTTCAAATGTAGTCTTGAAGGTTTCTCAAGTCATAGCTAATTTAATGTCATAAAGCCTCAAGTGAGCTCAAAATGAAGGTGACTGCGACTAGTGATCACATGGAGCAATTGAAGCAACTTGAGACGAAGTTGCACGTCTGCTCAAGTAATGCACTCATGTCTATTATTTCCATGATGCCTTGTGATGCGCAGCATCCTTTAACAATGAATGTGAGACTGCATGAAGACGTTGACAGCCAAATGGTGTACTCGCAGTGTCACTGCAAGGTCAAAGAAACTTGTCACCAGTGGTGATGTCAAGGCTTTTCTATTTTCGATTTCAAGATAAAAACAACAATTCTATTACTAAAAAGTTGAATCTGACGGAGAATAACTTGAACTTCTTTATGTTGATTAATCACAAATATCGCTTTAGCTCCATGCAGTTTTGCGCAAATGATTAGACATCATGTCTTTTAAAGGCTTCCCTTCAGAGTTGAGAGCTTTCTTCTCTTAAACTGGATATCATATATCTTGTACTTTGAAAGTGGACCTTGTAAAACTGAGGAAAAACGATCCGTCGTTATATAATACATTTGCAATTCGGTTATTTTCTTCATTTTTAGCGCAGGAAGAATTATCTTTTGAGTTTTGACATATTTTCATGCGAATTATGCGAGCATGAGTCACATACGGCTTATCCAATTCCCACAATATTCGCGGATCCACAAACAATTGTAAGAATTTGGAGATGGATCTCAAACTTCCCCAGAGCTTTGCTACCTTTTACAAGTATTCAGTGTGACAACTTTCAGCGATGTACCTTGATTTTCAGTGAAGGTGAAGTACACGAGAGTCTATGAATCAAGTCATGATATTATAGCATTTAAATCGAAATGCATGCATAGGAATTTGCACACATGCATTTCATTTAATATAGAAATAATATGAATAAAGCTTCAAAAATGTGTTTTAAATGATAAATGCATTGAGTGAAAATCTTCGTGAAGAACGTGTGAGAATTAATGCTGTTCAACCCCCGCTAGTTTTTTCCCATGTGAAAGAACGTCGTTATGACATTTAAGAGCCCTTCAAGCTTTTATAGTGATTGCGTTATCTGGATGTGTTTCCATTAGAGTAATTGCATCGCGTCTTCTCCTTTCTATAATTTACAAAGGAAAACGGTCATAAAGTACATAATGTCATAAAGAGTTCATACATGAACAACACATTTTGCAAGGTAATTGTCATGGAATTTAATGAGCAACGTGAATCAACACATCTTGAGACTCGGAACATCAATCATATGGGTCCTTGAGAGTAGTATTATATAGGACGTCCTAGGACACATTTTTAAAAAAATCCAAAATCAACATACCTGCAAAATAAGAAAAAATCACCCCAAATTAGAACCCTACCTGAGGTAAACCTTGTCCCAAATGCAAAATAGGGCCCTCCTGAAATTTATAAAAAACAGGTAAATAACTTTGATAACTTATTAAAAAAATGCAAAAACAGGGGCCTCTTGAAATTTAGCAAAACAAAATGCAAAAATAGGGCCCTCTTGAAATTCAGCAAATCAAAATGCAAAATAGGCGCCTTCTGAAATTTAGCAAAAACAAAATGAATATGAACAAAAATATTCATTTAAAAATGGAAGATGTAAAAACAAAATAACCATCAGCCCCTTTATATCCTTCATTATCATATGAAATGGATATAGCAAAACACAAAGATAGAGTTAGGTACCTGAAAGATAAGGAAGCGCAACTATTGTTAAGATTAGAACATTATGATAAATTAAGAAAGAGATTGACTATAGTTAAGAATGTAATGTAACACAATTCCGCTGAAAACCCAAAAGTGATGAAAGGCGAAACCCCGTCAGCTGCACCATCAGCCCTTTTATATCCGTTATGTAAAATCAACCATTTTTGCACAAAATTGTTTCTTATTCAACAAAATTGACATGAAATTGCATACACAATATTTGCACATTTTCAACAGTAATTTACAAAATGTCAAGAAATGTCTCCTGAGACATTTTACTCTGTAATTAAATTTTGGAAAAGTCTCCTAGCCAGGAGACATTTACATTACTATATAATGACATAAGTAATAGCGTGTATTAGCTTCAAAAGTAATAGCTTCAAAAATGTGTTTTAAATGATAAATGCATTAAGTGAAAATCTTCGTGAAGAACGTGTGAGAATTAATGCTGTTCAACCCCCGCTAGTTTTTTCCCATGTGAAAGAACGTCGTTATGACATTTAAGAGCCCTTCAAGCTTTTATAGTGATTGCGTTATCTGGATGTGTTTCCATTAGAGTAATTGCATCGCGTCTTCTCCTTTCTATAATTTACAAAGGAAAACGGTCATAAAGTACATAATGTCATAAAGAGTTCATACATGAACAACACATTTTGCAAGGTAATTGTCATGGAATTTAATGAGCAACGTGAATCAACACATCTTGAGACTCGGAACATCAATCATATGGGTACTTGAGAAGTGTTCAACTAACTGCTACAAAATTCCGCTGAATTATTTTACCAATGATCACTCAGTAGCGGGTGAGTTGCAGCCGCTTAGAAGATGAGCAGTACGTCAGATTTGACTTCAGGACAAAAATGGTTAAAATCGCTCACACATAGTGCGAAACCTGTGACTGGCTGCAGCGTCCTCTACAAATCACACTCCGCTAAACCGTTCCTAAAGAAGTTAAATATCAAATAAATGCATATAGGCCTATACCATGAGCGAAACCGTTTTTGCTGAATATATCAGAGAATTTGAGCATGGATAATAAAACTAAAGTCAGTAACAAGTTTTAAAAAACTGTCTTAGCTATTTGTCATGCTTTGAATTGAATTGGAAAGAGCCATTGTTGAAAGATGTTGATTTTATTCTTCGCTACTTGCTGCAATTAATTTTTGTTGACACCCGTTAGCTGTCTGCAGGTTTCTATATGAATTCAATTCAGGTTCCTAGTAGGTTCCTTTACAGTTCATGTCAAAATCAGTAACAAGTATTATCTCAACGCTTTCGATGAATCTAATCATAAGATAACGTCATTTACAAAAAAGTATACAAAATTCCTCCCATTTTTAGTTTTTCAGGAAGCTTAACTTTTACATTGTGGTTGTTTTTCAAAATTTCGAGGCCGTTTTATTCGACAACTATGTGTTGCAGTTAGCGTGTCAGTTTCTACACTTACTAATGCAAGCATGCAATATGCATAGACCATAAGTTATCGCTTACAAGCACGGGTCAGGTTTAAAAGTTGCGCACATTAACCATGCAATTTACCAATTAAACCATGCTTAGTAAGACTTGCTAAATCTACCAATGATTTTTCATTCTCTCAATTTGTAAAAGTTATAGTTAGTCTATCTATTGTTAATGAAAAGTAGTATATCAGATAAGTCTTTATGAAAAATGAAGGTCGATAATCTTGTTCAGAATCTCTCAACTAATCGCCTGCAAATAATTGCAAATAATACATGCAATTCTATTTTACATACTTCAAACAGATCAATAAAGTTACTCGCATGGTCGATCGAATTTCACAACTGAATAAACTAATGTTTCAATAAGTCGAATCCTGTTTTCATGGTAGGGTCTAATTTCTTTGACTTGTGATAAATTACAAGCCATCTACATTGTGTAATTTTTGGAAACAACGATGTCATTAAGGATGACAGAAGAAGCTTTTGTAATCTACTGAAAGCATGAATAAATTGTTCAAATTGAAATTAAACGTGCATTTTATAGCCTATTTACTTTGCAGACTATTGGAAAAGTGATTAGTACAGTAGACATTTTACACTCAATCCGACAATCCGAGAAGGTTAGACATGCTTTCAACACATATGCCAGATAATTGGAAAAATGTCTGCGGATAGTTTGTACCATAGATAGTCGACATTCTGTAAAAATAAAAGAAAGGACATGGCATTGAAAACAATGGTTCCTTGTAGACGATTGGCGTTGATGACAGTGGTGCCTACACGATGGCGGCTTCTAGATGACAGTGGTTGTGCACCGAAACTTTGTCAGTGATCTTTGTAAAGATTCAAAATGTTATCATTTTACCTTTGTATGCAAACTCATTTTGATACCATAACTTTCAATATATCGACTTGCAACAAGAATTCGCAGCTGTGGTACGTTTCATTGATTAGATTCTTCTTAAGATCCAGTGACACTGACTGAGGTGCTGAAATTGCCATCCACAACATCATTAGACAATGTATTACTATGTGACATGGCACGAATGTAAAATGTAAAAATCGCGTTGATTGTCTGTATTTTCATGCATCGTCCGTTAAAACCTAGACCATGAGATTCCTAGCGTGCACATTTTGCACAAGACAACAGTAGTATCATACAAAGGCGCCCTATTCACTCGCGAAGACACATTCTCAAATTCATATCAATTTGGTTCTATCCTAGCTAGGCCAATGATTTTTCGCGAAAATTTTCGTTAAAGTTCAAATTCAAAGTCCGCAAAGTTTGCTAATTCCTGCGAAAAATGAATTTGATGTTACTTCGCTGGTACTATATGCATGCTAGACTAAAGTACTTTGCTAAACCGTGGAAGGTGCCTTGAAAGATGATGGTGGTATAGTACTGATGCATGTAGGCCGACAATTAATATTGGCGACCGTTGAAAGTGTGGATGGTGTTTGTTTGTTTGTCTTCGGGTAGGCGGACGTCTTTCGGTTTGCTCACTTATGAAGTTTGATCAAAACGTTTCTAATGCCTCTCTTCTCCGTCGACCATCAGATTCGCTCACTAATATCTCTGAAGTAGTCAAGCAGTCACATATCAAAATGGATGCTATGTTAGTATACAGTCATGCGAATATTAGTGATGCAAAATCAACGACAATTATTGATTTGGGTAATTAATACCATTATTTCTAATAATATTTCGCGTGATAATTTCCATTTACAGATCTCTTAAGACATAAATTGACCAGCATATTGATTCGGGTAGTCGTTGCTGGTAATAATTGTTGCAATATGACCGAGAATAATTGTCCTTCATAGCACTTACTAATTTGCATGTACATGTAGGCCTATGCGCATGTCAGTAGATTTTAAGAGCAAGAAAATTCCTTATTAAAGACTATCATTGAGTGCTTCTTAGAGCATGAAGAAAAGTGCATGCGGATTTTCAGAAAAATTATTTTATTCATCGAATAAAATACGATAGGATTTTAATATAGCGCTGGGTCATAATCAATCTAAATTCAGTTGGTAATAAGAATACAAACTTCACTTGTCACTAAATTACACTATACATTGCAAAGCTCCGAAATAACTAAGGCGGGTGACCTGCAGATTAATGAATAGTAGCAAGTGATTACGTTCTAATAATGCCTGAGAAAATATGCTCCTCTTCGTTACTGATTCCTTGCCTAGTAAAAAAGAAAATAAAAAACCGTGCAATTCAAGTTATCATGTCTTGATGGGTTATGGAATGTTTATGCAAATCAATTGTCAACAGAAATCGGTAGGCTTATTGCTTGCTTCAAGACGGGAGCAACTGTCCTGCAAATTATTGTTTCTAAATTTTTCCACTTTAATGCTGAGTAAATACAAAAACAGAAAAATTCCATTGCATTTCTTTCAAATTTTGATTAATCAAATGTTAAATTCAACTATTTATAAAGTGGACTGTATATTTCTGATCACGTTTAATGAAAGAAGATTTCAAAGTTCCATTAGAACTTCTAATACTTCATCCTGTTTCCTCCATATTCCATTATGACACGATGATTGGACAAAACGTTTTTATCCAACGGTAGCACTTCTTTCATCGCTTATTAGTTTATGGATATTTTGATAATTGTCACATGATGCCTGATCTCTAATTGAGAGATATAAGAAGTTTTGAAACGGTGATGAAATAATGAGAATCTCTCTATTTCTGATCTTCTTTATAGACGCACAATGCTGTCCAGCCCCCTTTCAGCGAATTCTTGGATTTTGTCTGCATTGGCCGGAAACAATAACAAGCTGGTGTGGAGGGGCTGAATATTGTAGACGTGAGGTTAATGGAGACTTGGTCAATGGCGACACAGCGCTAGCAATCATCGGTAAAACATTTGCAGGAATGCCTGCATTTTATTATATCGGTCTCAACGATTTTCTGAATGAAAGGCGCTCAAATCGCACCCTTTGGCGATGGAATAATGGTAGTGTTTCTCCTATCTCACAGAAAACGGCTTGGTACGGTGTCAGTGAACCTGGAAATACAGGCGGTTCACAAGATTGCATAATGCAGATGTTTGGGACTGGTGAAATAGGTGATGTAGACTGTAATGTCAAATCCGATAAATTTGCCGATATTCCAATGTGCCAACTCCGAAACGAAATTCCTTCAGATGAAGCGACTCTGAGGCTATTTAATTATCTGAAACATAAAATTATCACTTTCTCTGATCCAATTGACTATTCTCAAGATGATGGTTGTGGTAGATCTCTTACAGCAGCTACACGCCTTCATTGTGCTTTGGAATGTTCCAGTGAAACTTACAATGCTTGTGTTGGATTTTATTTCAACAGGTGGTCAAGAGTTTGTCGATTGATGCTGTATTCAGAAGCACATGTGAAGGTAGACAAAGCTAGTGATTGGCAAAAATTCGTTGTCATGAAGGTGCCAATAAAAAGTGGAAATCGTTGAGTTAAACATAAAGATATCGAGCATCCACGAAAGGTTGCAAAACCATAGTTTGCCACATGGATTCGACAACTAACACCACCGCATGTGACACAGATATAAGAGTGTGTGATGACAACCACATTTGATGTAGACTATACTGTTTTCGTAAACCATGTTGAACAAAGTTACACGAGAAATTATTACATATCTTGTGAAATCTACCCAACGACATTCTTTAAAGGAGATAATAGTAGATGACTATTACCGAATAGTTGAATTGCATTCAGTGGAATTACAGAAATTATTGCTCAAATGCTCAGAAAGTATGTGTAATTGTGCAGATAACATTAGCAGGGGCGTAGCGTCCATTGGGGCATTCGGGGCAGTGCCCGAATGTACTTTTTTGAATAAATCGCCAACATATTTTAATCATGTACAATGCGCATCAGTGACTAAATGCTACATCTTATCTTAAGTCTTTATTCATCTTTCCAACGGATGCATGTGTAACTGTCGGTGGCTTTATCTTTCTTCTTTTCTCAGGGGCAGTGCCGCAGTGTCGCCGAGAATGCATCGATTGGCCAAAATATAACACGAGCCACACATGATCAGCAATGGCTCGTTGATGTCATCGACAACTCAGCCAATCCATCAATGTGCCGTTTACAAGCGCCGACGTTAACAGCTCGGCGACGCCTTTCAGCTCGCCTTGGCCACTGCATGCAACCCACGGTATCCATCTCGTTACACATGCATACCTTCACTTCTTCATTATTCAAGCATTATTTGAAAACATCAAAGTGACTTCTAGATTAGGATCCATCCGGTACTTTGTATATATGCTGCATGTTATCAGGAATATTAATGCCACACTGACTTTAGCCCCGGAAACAGTTTGAAGCACGCTACGCCACTGATACAGGGCAGTCTACTAGCACTGCCCTGCCTGATTCTTCGGAATTGTCTATATAACAAACGTAAGTCAGCGGTTACACGCTAAAGCTCTGCAATTGGCGGTATTTCGACCATGTTGAGTTCATGAGAATAGAAGTTGGATCTCTCCTTAGTATCTAAGTATAGACCTATTCGTCGTTATCCTTAACTTATACAAAAAAACGGATAGTCCAAATCTCACTACTGATTAAAGTTAGTACAGAAGAATTCGGTAAATATTCACCATCTGAAAATGTTGTGATACATTTAGCTTACCCAGTCGGCACAATTCACAGACCTACATATACATGCAGTTAGCCTATGCATTGAACATCACTAAAATATAAGCACGAAATATAGCTCTAGGTTGCAAGCACAAACACCACTAAAATATTAGTAGTGCAAGCCTTCGTTCATATTGTATAAAAGCGAGAATGAATTAATAAAAGATACGAGTATCAATTATCTATATTCTACATGTAGGGCCTGCGAATCATTATCGAGATTAAAATTAAAGAAATCCAAGTATATTTTATTCTATTGAATATTTTCTTTACAGAGGTTATAATTGTCAAATTATTCTGTTAATACGTTAATAAAAATAAAAATTATTCTGTTGATGCGGTCTGGTCTGATAGAAAATCGTTTTGCATTAACAAGTAATCCACCAACACTCCATACACTTTCAATGAGGGCAGCGGTAGCAGTCACACAGAAGACTCCTGTATAAGTGAAATTGAACTTAAGTCTTGTTGCATCTATGAATGAAAACTTATTTAATGAAAATAATGCAAACCAATAGAAATTAAGAAAATAATTCTCGAATTGTTTTTCATATTCATGCAACAGTTACGTATTACTTGTAATTTAGGATTCAATGTCTTAAATAGAAAACTTAATACTATTTTAAAAAGTATTCCTCAATAATCCGTTGCACGTACTGTTCAATGATTTCTCCGATTCCTCAAAAAAAATGTGATAATGTTAGTCAACATACGTTTCTTGCACAAGAATATACTTAACAATTAGCTCATTCAATTTTCACGTTCTAAAAGTATACTTAGCTTTGTCTTTGTTCACACATACTGAAAAAAGCTTGCGTGAACCGGAAGTCGAATTGAGTAAATTATAATAAAGGGAAATGACAAGTAAACTTACATTAGTATAGTAGTAAATAAATTCCAATATATTTCTGACTTCTACACGATTCTACTGTATCGTCAGGGAACTGAACAATTAAACAATTGGAACTAACGAATTGAGTAGTTTTGATTGCATGTATTTCATCGTTTAAAAATATTTCTCAGAAAAGTAAATCAAGATTTTTTAGATCGCATAATTTAAATAACTAAGGAAAACAAATATGATTATGAGCATCTTACAATAAAAGATTATTAAAATGGAATTACAAACCAATCATCAACCTCTTGCTATTATGGACAGCCGAGGATAAATTTCTTTGTTCGTCGCCCACCATGCAAGCGTATCAAGTCCGTCGTCTTCGACATTGTCACTCAAATAATTATTGACCTCTTCTTTAAATGAAATGCATCTTGCCTGATGAATCTATTTAAAAGATCAATTTTTCCGTTTCCACTGTGGTTCAGCAGTGGATAAGTCTGCATCAATCAATTGAGAAGAAGTGGTATCACTGATATCGGATTTGGATACATCAGCGACAAATTCCTTTGCCAAGTCGTGGAGAAAGTCAGAAGCTTCAACGTTAAGGTCACTCAAATATTTCTTGACTGTGGGCATCAATTTCAGGCAGGGGTTGAGTATTGTCGAGCGATATGAAGTGTAACTGTCGGCAAACGATCTTCAGACTTCAAAGTGATAGATTTCTTTAATTCGGGAATGTATGGTGGATCATCTGGTACTTCCTTTAGATGTTCCCATATCTCCTTTCGGAATAGTGCTGCCATACTCAGGGTTGGATTTTGAGAAGCGGATGCAATTGCTCCTAAGTTTCAGCTAGAAATGCAGTGGAGACAGCTAATCCATAAAATAAAACGAAAAATGTCTCCGCCGGCGGCGAAGGGGTCTACTATGTTGTCAATAAGTGGCACCATCTAGCTATGTAAGTTGAGAGGGAGAACAATTTTGGTGAGCTCAATTTGCATTGTGATTAGAGACGTGCGGATTAATGAATTCAATCTCGATCTCGCCTATCAATCTCGTGATCTTAATTCCACTTAGTTCAAAATTCCCAAAGACTGAAATCTCGAGATCTCGAATTCGAGATTACAAGTATCGGCTTCTGATGCAGTAGAAGTAGCTTCCTTACTATGAAATTTCAATGTTTTAGTGTACACCGAGCAATATTTTGATATTCATGTTCATACCGGCCACGTACCGATCAGTCAATATATGCAAGCATGCAACATGTATGGATCATAAGCTGTCGTTTACAAGCACGGGTCAGGTTGAAAAGTTGCGCACATTAACCATGCAATTTAGTAAGCTTAGTAAGACTTGCTAAATCTACCAATGATTTTTCATTCTCTCAATTTGTAAAAGTTATAGTTAGTCTATCTATTGCTAATGAAAAGTAGTATATCAGATAAGTCTTTATGAAAAATGAAGGTCGATAATCTTGTTCAGAATCTCTCAACTAATCGCCTGCAAATAATTGCAAATAATACATGCAATTCTATTTTACATACTTCAAACAGATCAATAAAGTTACTCGCATGGTCGATCGAATTTCACAACTGAATAAACTAATGTTTCAATAAGTCGAATCCTGTTTTCATGGTAGGGTCTAATTTCTTTGACTTGTGATAAATTACAAGCCATCTACATTGTGTAATTTTTGGAAACAACGATGTCATTAAGGATGACAGAAGAAGCTTTTGTAATCTACTGAAAGCATGAATAAATTGTTCAAATTGAAATTAAACGTGCATTTTATAGCCTATTTACTTTGCAGACTATTGGAAAAGTGATTAGTACAGTAGACATTTTACACTCAATCCGACAATCCGAGAAGGTTAGACATGCTTTCAACACATATGCCAGATAATTGGAAAAATGTCTGCAGATAGTTTGTACCATAGATAGTTGACATTCTGTAAAAATAAAAGAAAGGACATGGCATTGAAAACAATGGTTCCTTGTAGACGATTGGCGTTGATGACAGTGGTGCCTATACGATGGCGGCTTCTAGATGACAGTGGTTGTGCACCGAAACTTTGTCAGTGATCTTTGTAAAGATTCAAAATGTTATCATTTTACCTTTGTATGCAAACTCATTTTGATACCATAACTTTCAATATATCGACTTGCAACAAGAATTCGCAGCTGTGGTACGTTTCATTGATTAGATTCTTCTTAAGATCCAGTGACACTGACTGAGGTGCTGAAATTGCCATCCACAACATCATTAGACAATGTATTACTATGTGACATGGCACGAATGTAAAATGTAAAAATCGCGTTGATTGTCTGTATTTTCATGCATCGTCCGTTAAAACCTAGACCATGAGATTCCTAGCGTGCACATTTTGCACAAGACAACAGTAGTATCATACAAAGGCGTCCTATTCACTCGCGAAGACACATTCTCAAATTCATATCAATTTGGTTCTATCCTAGCTAGGCCAATGATTTTTCGCGAAAATTTTCGTTAAAGTTCAAATTCAAAGTCCGCAAAGTTTGCTAATTCCTGCGAAAAATGAATTTGATGTTACTTCGCTGGTACTATATGCATGCTAGACTAAAGTACTTTGCTAAACCGTGGAAGGTGCCTTGAAAGATGACGGTGGTATAGTACTGATGCATGTAGGCCGACAATTAATATTGGCGACCGTTGAAAGTGTGGATGGTGTTTGTTTGTTTGTCTTCGGGTAGGCGGACGTCTTTCGGTTTGCTCACTTATGAAGTTTGATCAAAACGTTTCTAATGCCTCTCTTCTCCGTCGACCATCAGATTCGCTCACTAATATCTCTGAAGTAGTCAAGCAGTCACATATCAAATGGATGCTATGTTAGTATACAGTCATGCGAATATTAGTGATGCAAAATCAACGACAATTATTGATTTGGGTAATTAATACCATTATTTCTAATAATATTTCGCGTGATAATTTCCATTTACAGATCTCTTAAGACATAAATTGACCAGCATATTGATTCGGGTAGTCGTTGCTGGTAATAATTGTTGCAATATAACCGAGAATAATTGTCCTTCATAGCACTTACTAATATGCATGTACATGTAGGCCTATGCGCATGTCAGTAGATTTTAAGAGCAAGAAAATTCCTTATTAAAGACTATCATTGAGTGCTTCTTAGAGCATGAAGAAAAGTGCATGCGGATTTTCAGAAAAATTATTTTATTCATCGAATAAAATACGATAGGATTTTAATATAGCGCTGGGTCATAATCAATCTAAATTCAGTTGGTAATAAGAATACAAACTTCACTTGTCACTAAATTACACTATACATTGCAAAGCTCCGAAATAACTAAGGCGGGTGACCTGCAGATTAATGAATAGTAGCAAGTGATTACGTTCTAATAATGCCTGAGAAAATATGCTCCTCTTCGTTACTGATTCCTTGCCTAGTAAAAAAGAAAATAAAAAACCGTGCAATTCAAGTTATCATGTCTTGATGGGTTATGGAATGTTTATGCAAATCAATTGTCAACAGAAATCGGTAGGCTTATTGCTTGCTTCAAGACGGGAGCAACTGTCCTGCAAATTATTGTTTCTAAATTTTTCCACTTTAATGCTGAGTAAATACAAAAACAGAAAAATTCCATTGCATTTCTTTCAAATTTTGATTAATCAAATGCTATATTATATATTAGGGATATATAGGTAGAGTGTCGACTCCTAAAAATATCTGTATTCAGTGAAAATTTTTATATCAAAGGATTCAGTTTATTGCGGAGATCATGTTCCCGTGGTCCAAAAAATTATTTGAGCAGTTTTGAAAAAGTCAAAATTTTGACAATTTATGTACTACCGACACGCGGTGGTCCCAAACACATGTTTTATGAAAAAAATTGTACAAGAAAGCTATGATGTTTTTTACATTTGTTCAGGTCTACTTTATCAAAATATATAAATTTTTAAATTTTTCACCGTGCTATTCATGAAATATTCAAAATTTGAATTTTTTTTGAATTTTTGAGACATAATACTTATTTAATTTTCGCAAAACCTCCCGAACAAAAAAATGTACTGAACTTCTATGAACATGACTAAATTATATAAGCTATAATGAGCATTTGGTTAGAAATTTAGAGGATTTCATCGAGCTATTGCAGAGAAAAGCACTTTAGAACATTAACTGATCATAATTTTTATTTTCATTTTTGACGTATTTTTATTATTCCTAAATGATGTATAATTGCACTAACTCAGTGACGGAACTTTTCATCAGTGTGAACCTCAAGGATAATCATAAGATACCATTTAATTTTTTACATTGAGCTATCGCATCCCGATTTGCTTCAATGTTCTGTCATTCGTTATGTAGCCTTGTCATACGTACCATGTATCAATAATTCTATTTACTTCTAGTTGCAAATTCATGTATTACTCCATCGGCCACACTTCCGTTCCATGTTATGGATTCGATATGCTGAAGGTATTTTTGTGGCAGTTACTTTACTCACATCTAATCGAATTTTTAAATCATACAAGTCTTCATGGAAGGCTGTCGAATATTATATTCGTTTTTGAAGTACAACAAGTAATTTATCACTTAGACTTCATAATGATAAATAACTATCAATGCAAAAACTTTTTGAAGACAAGTAAAAACAAAATAGCTTGCAAAAAACGTTTTACTTAATAGCAAATTCCGTCACACCTGCCGAACATAACATAGGGCAAATACGTCTGGTAGCCTACATGTATGAGTAAGAAGTCTCTGATCATATATGTTTGCTATTGAACTCAACAATGGTGTCAAATAAAGCTTTGGAATAACTTGCATGAGAAGTGAAGTTGATTTTTCGTTTTGACCAAAACATCTTAAAAACAGAATGAACAGATTCTGACGCTTGTTCAGAAAACATAGATAATGAGCCGTATTTGCGGCAAAATAGTGGTACATGAATAATCAAAATGTGGACTTTCGGGGTTACATTGATATCAAGACTCCGGTATGAGTCAGCAAACTTTGCAATATCACCGTCATATGTGTCAGAAAGTACAGTGCCGAAGCAGGACTGCACGACAGCATTCATTGCGCGGAACACATCAACATAACGAAGAACATACAATGGGTAAAATTGTGCCAAAATATCAACATTTTTCAGCAGCTTATTACAGTCTCCACCTATAAATTCACCACCATGATACCCGCATTGTACTACTCCAACTCTCTTGGGCCATTCTTCGGACATAGGCCATATTTTCTGCATCTCGCGAAAGATGTGATTAAACGGTCCCATCAGTAAATGCAGTTCAGGTGGAGGTATCAAATCAATGATATATTCACTGCGGAAACTTTTAATAAGAGGCGAATTTACGCAATTTTTGAAATTTTTGGCGTCAGACAATTTTGATCCACTTTTCTTCCAGTTTTCATAGCTCAACTTTATATTGCTAAGTGTTCTCAGCTTTGAAGACTCTCATACGCCATTCGTAGTTTCACAGTAACAGCACGGATGTGTGGCGCCATGGGATTGAATGCCGCAAAGAATATTAGCTACTTTGACGTCCGTAGCCAAGACAAAGTCAACTCCGTGTGGAAGTAGAGAAATTTCATCTAAACTTTCGACGTTGATAAAAGACTCTTGCATGTTAGGAACAATACAAAGAATGAATAGGCCTTTAACGCCAGAGTCAGCGGCTTTCGAGGCTGCAGCAGCAGTAGAAGGTACCTTTGAAACGAGATTGAGACATATCTTAAAAAATAACCTTGGCCGCCATCGATTCCGATTTTGATGAGGGTATCTTCGACACTGTAATTTCGTTCTCTCATGATGTAATCAACGAAAGACTGGAAATCATTCACAACGATGGATGGTCGAGTTACTGGAGTATATTTCGATGGATCTGACGTCGACTTTTCGTACAAGGTAATGCTCCGCTCATGAAAGAAGGGCTGTAATCGTCTGGAAATGTCAGATAAATTGTCTCTTAATTGTGGCTCAACACATTTTCGTCCAATATTAGATGTCACAAACTTGGCCACAGATTTCACTTGATTCAAAGACAAGTTCGTTTCCATCTGCAGATTACTGAAGCCTTCAGCAGTCAATTGTTGATGGTGCGGCTTTTGATCACAGTTGATTGCAACCTGCAGTGGTCTACCTCTTGAGGACATGAGAGAAACAGATTTTTGATGCCCCAGCTGGTGACTCAGACAGTCGCTGTCGTATAATGGTTGAACAAAGTTGGTCCTGATGTGAACTGCCCAGGTTTTTGATGGTATTCTGAATCGCCGTTTCAGTTGTGCATGTATGGTTCTTTCCTTTTCCAATTATAGAAAAACATCTTGAGCACAATAACTGCGGCTCAGGAGCAGAAGACACAGAAGAGTCGAGATCTGGATTTCTTGGTCGTCCAACGGTGATTTCGGCAGGCTTATCACGAACAGATGTACACACGCTAGACAAGGAATACTTTCCGATGTTACAAATAGCACATGAACCATTCCCACATGATGCTGAACGTGCTATTGATCGATGGTATTTTTGAAAGTCTTGTATGTTGATTTTGCGGCGATAAATACCTTTTTTGTATTCATACAAAATCGTTTTGTCCGTCTGACATAGACCACATGGCAGCCGTTCGTCTTGTGGATCAAAGTTCTGTGGAACAAATGACCTTATTGTGGCCAGCAGATTTTCTGTGATTTTTCTGTTGCTTTTCGTCCACAAACTATGCAGACTGTCTTTCTGCATTCTTCATGACTTTTGCGCTGTTGACGGTGCGACATTTCGATGCAACAGTGAATGTTTGGAAATGCGCCTTAAATGTATTGTTCGCATTTAATGAATAGTGACACGGACATGAATTGACGCATTTAACGAATGTTTACCAATTGAGGTTGAATTGAATTCACAACAAAGGATCTACACAATAATTGATCAGCTTGAGAATGAAGTAAAATTGCTATATAGAAATCTACACACCTAATGTCTCAACCCTGTGGGAATCGAATCATGCGAACAATCATGTCGGTACTGAAATTATTTACTAGAAATCTACATGTTATGCGTCAACCTAATTATCTGCTGCGGACACTGAGATGTCTTTCGATCAACTGTAAATGATGTGAAACTGTAACTAATTTCTGATAATGTGAAAACGATCAGTGAATAGAGAACACAAAAGAGCTGACAAAGCCCATGCCATTTGTATACCCAGCAATGCAATGCAAATAATAAAATAACGCTTATGATTCTCCTTGAGGTTCACACTGATGAAAAGTTCCGTCACTGAGTTAGTGCAATTATGCGTCAGTTAGGAATAATAAAAATACGCCAAAAATGAAAATAAAATTTATGATCAGTTAATGTTCTAAAGTGCTTTTCTCTGCAATAGCTCGATGAAATCCTCTAAATTTCTAACCAAATGCTCATTATAGCTTATATAATTTAGTCATGTTCATAGAAGTTCAGTACATTTTTTTGTTCGGGAGGTTTTGCGAAAATTAAATAAGTATTATGTCTCAAAAATTCAAAAAAAATTCAAATTTTGAATATTTCATGAATAGCACGGTGAAAAATTTAAAAATTTATATATTTTGATAAAGTAGACCTGAACAAATGTAAAAAACATCATAGCTTTCTTGTACAATTTTTTTCATAAAACATGTGTTTGGGACCACCGTGGACATGACGCTCCCATATAAGTAGCATGAAAGAAGTTGGATATCAAAAGGAATGAATATTTGCTAACAAGTATGCTAACTAAGCCGAAAGTAAGCTGATTATTAAGGAAATTTCATGAACCGCATTATAATGGAGGCGTTCATCAAAAAGTCGCGATCTTATCAAAAGGGTTAACCAAATTTGGAAGCGCAGGCACTTGAATCTTAACGCTAACAAGACAACGATCATGGAGAAGATCAAGCATCAATGGAGAAGAAACTGACACAGACGTGCAAATAGGCGACACACCAATACAGTAAACGTCGCAGTATACGTATTAAGATGCCATCAAAACCTCAAATGGTAGTTGCGACACTGAAATACGCAAACGCATTGCGATCGTCAAAGAAGAAATGTCAGCGTCAATTTCTTAAATTGATGGCGTCATTGACGGCGTCAAGGTACAACACTAGTCTTTGGTATTATGCCCAAGAAAATTCACTTCGCATACTATTTGCGCATTTTAGATTTAGACCTAATCCGGAGTTCGGATATGGTTGCATTATTTCTAGGGTAGAGGTGCGGTGTTCGGAGTTCTTTTCTCGTGTGGTTGAAAAGAAAATGATTTCTTGTGATGAGAATCATTCAATTTTGTGCATTTCATTTGCTAGTAACCTCTGTTGTCTAATAGAATAAAGCAAATCGTCACGCTTTAACACATTTAGGTGGGAATGATTCCTGATATAAATCATAAACAATTGACTCTTTTTTCACGTGAATGGTGAGGAAGAGTATGTAATGACAACAAGCCCGCTCTTTTGTATGTCATCGAGTTTGCTGGTCAACCATCAAAACAAGTTGTCATTTCATTTTCCTTTTATCTCTCATTTAATTATCATTGACAAGACAATTAAATTCATTTGCTTGGATGACTACCATTAAACAATGCGAATGCAAAATTTACTTTCTAACATCCTTCACGTATAATGTCGTTCATCACATGCTGCCCTATGTCGTAAACCATTAGTTGCTACCTGTTGCGTGGTCACAATGAATGCGTAAAGGATGGTACTTACCATTTAACTGACACCGCCATCTATTGCCATTCAAGATGGCCGCAGCAAGACGCTTGGAGGAGACCAGCCGCGGCATGGATCATTTTCGATGGATGGAAGATATGGCAGGGAGATCTAAATGGGGAGCAGTTGGACCTCTTGAGCGAATGGTCTCTTCTTTGGATCTTCCAACGCATCCTTCATTTCAACAATCGCTTCGGAGAGCAGCTAAGGAAACTCCTTTTCGGCGTCGAGGACCTTTGCGACATCAATTATACCTCAGCCATAACGGTACTGTGAGACTTGATTTTCGTGATCCACCAACAGCATCAGGTCCTTCCTGTTCGCATCAAATCTCGCCAGAGCGCTTAGATACTCCTGAACTTCTTGATTATATTGATCATGTTATTCTCCGTCATCCGCGGAATATTCCATCGATCTTAAAATCTAAATCGCCCTCTATCATGACGAAGTTATCCGGAAAATCTCTGTATGAAGCTAATGACTGGAAATTTCAAGTTGACATTCCTTTACTGCATCCTCAAGAACGATGTGCTCAATGGGTGAATGAATGCAAACTTTGGAGAAGCAAAGAAGATAATGAAGAAATATTTTCTCACTGCTCTTGTTTCGGCAATCATTCTATACCATGCTCAACATTTCTTGAGGAATAAATCACTGTCGATATCGTCAGAGTTTTTCTGATTAGATTTTTCTATATTAGTGCTACATTATTTTATGAAGCATTCAATTTATGCAGCAAACATTAGGAAATGAGGTTTGGTCAATGATTGCATAGCAGTGCGCAACGTCAATCTTATGCACCAGCTTATTGGTGAAAATGCGCATCGCGAAGAGACACCTGACATTTTGTGATTCCAGCCGTCTTGCAAGTTGCGAAGCGTCAAACATCACAAAATTCCATTTGTTCAAGTGGATCCATGTACTTCCGAGTTTGATACACTCAATAGCGTAATAATCCAGCATTCATTTAAAAACTCAAAATGAGAGACTTGTCATTCTTATGGTTGTTATTGCACTTATAGTTATAGTACTTTTAGTTATAGCAGACATCTTCAAGAGTATACACTCATGCGACATTCCTCGTAAGCGGCAGCTTGCCCATTTGCTCTTATAGATAATGAAAACGTCATGACATCCGATGCTATTGTTGCAGATAAACAAACAAACTGTCTTGATCACGAAATAATTTATTCACAGAATTTATTTTAGGTGCAACATGTTTTGATTTCTCTGAAGCTCCAGCAGCATTTACTTGGATAAGTTGAAGTAATACCGTAATTGAAACTCTTGTTGAATAGATATTGAATCAATTCATAGCAGATCGTTCATCTGACGAGCTGAAATTTGACGCTTTTTTGCAACAATAACATCGGATGTTATCATGACGTTTTCATTATCTATAAGAACAAATGGACAAGCTCGTCGGAGAGGAATGTCGCATTTCTGCTTTCTCTAGAAGATGTCTGCCTTAAAAGTGCAATCATATCCGTAAGAATGACAAATCTCAGCTTTTAAACGAATCTTAGATCAGTGCGTTATTGAATCCTTCCAAATCAGAAGCACATGGATCTACACAAACAAATGGAATTTTCTGATGTTTGATGCTTCGCAACTTGCAAGACGACTGGAATCACAACTGAAGAATTGTCGCCTCACTGATGTTGGGTGACAATTTACATATTAAAATCAATAAGAAGTTCGTGTGCGAATTTAGGAAGAAAATGTCTGTAGTTCTCACTCCAACAACAGTTATTGAATGAAGACCGGCTCTTTGCTGATGGTCATTCCGGATTATCAGTTGGGTCCACACTTTGGTTGGGTCGCTGTCACACAGAATAAGGCGACTTCCATCTTCCATTTTGGATAATCCTCTAATTGCATGTAGAAAAGAATATAACCTATCACACAGAAAAAGTCATCAGCCATAAGTCATCTTCCATCTTTCAACTACCATCGTCCATCATGCTGTCACATCGGAAAAGTCAGAAGGCGTCGTCCATCGGACGTAAGGCATGAAATTATGCGGCTGATTAAGTTTATTTCCAAAAGCCGTCAGACGTCAGCCGCAGGACTGTTCTAAAAATAGAACAACGTGAAGTGACGTCTCAGGAAAGATTTAGGAAGCTGTCATTTGCGACGAGAAGCAATCAGAAAACAGCCTTTGTTCACAATGTCGAACGAGAGTGTTGCGGTCCGTGGAAGATGGAAGGCGGAAGACGGCAGATGAAAATCGTCTCATCACGCCTTATGAAGAATGTCCAAAAAGGCGAGTGACATGGAAGCTGGAAGACGTCTTTTCCTGTGTGGCAGCGGCCTTAGGCAGCAATGCACATGTACGTACATACATATAGATTGAATTTCCCTGATTTTAAAGAGAGCAAATGTTCTGAAACATTCAATAGCTGTTCTGGTCTTACTTGGTGCAGTGCAAATCAAAGACCTCATTTTTAAGAGATATGAAGAAATCACGGCCTTCTATAAAGTTCACTGATAGGGCAAAACCATGAAACTTTCCCAATAAGCTGAAGGCATTGTTGCTATGGCTAACGAAGACGCAATATTTTTCATGTGCATGTCCACTGTAGTCCAAATAACATTATTACGTAATGTCTGATTACCGTCGCATCTATGACTGGAACTTGTATCGTAAAACTAAGGTCATTTTCAAAACAATATTCTAATTTGCAACGAAGCTATACAATTCAAAATCTTTACAGCAATTCAGGTGAACGAAAAGTACATGTGATAATTTATCATTATTTATGATATCATTGATATATGATATTATATGATTTATTATCATTACTAATAATTTTTCATTATAATTTGCAGTAGCGTCCACAACAATCCTTCAAAGTACAATTGGATGGAAAAATGAAAGGTTGCATTTGAAACTTTGACTTTATTCATGATTGAGGTCAGCCATCTTGTCTGTTTGAGGAATAATGTAATTGTCCACTGTCTGGGTTACTTTCTTTTTTCCCATAAATGTTCTGGCATTCAGTCCAGCAATAATGCGAAGATGTTTCCTTAATAAAAGCATTTTCACTATTCAGACAATAGACTCTTTTTGGATTCACAGAGCCTTCATTTGAATAGTTCAACGTAGCAAAGTGCGTCAAGGTAACAAAATAAAAAAAACAAGCTAACGACTGTTGATTTTTTAGAAAGTGCAAAATATGATCAAGAGAATATCATATCCTAAAAAGTCTGGAAATTAAAATACTTGCAAGAGGGACAAACGCCTGTTCTCCTCTCATGTGGAATGAATTGGTGAGTAAGTCACTCTGTATAAAATTATGTTTATCACGTCATATATTGAAAGGATTCCATTTAACAGTCTGCCCAGTTTCCTCTATTCATTATTCAAAAGAATTTAATCTGATTCATGTACGAAGTTATTGAGTAAAGGAATATGAAGCTGCAGGCATGTTTAGGGAATTGAATTGATATATTTCTTACTTACTTCTATATTCGCGCAGTTCTTGATAAGCTCTCGTATGGCATCGAATTTGCTTGAAATCACAAAATGGCAGAAATCGGAAACACATATAGGCCAAATTTATGACAGTCTGTTTAGAAACCAAACACAATAACGGACACAAGCTTGTCATAACTCATTTGAAAGTTGGGAATAAAAGCTCTCTAGTGATGTTTTGGCAAGTTGATGTGCCACATGTTTGGAAGGTATCGATTGAATTTTAACATAATTACGCGGGACCATTTCTTTCGTCAACTCTAGATTAGGCTAATATAACTTCATCGAGCATGTGCAGATCGTTTCACAAGGAGTTGAGATGGTTGAACATGAATTGTATGTAGAAAATCATTTTCAAACTCAACGAATTCTTCACGTTTAGAAAGCTCATGTTGTGGAATCGTTGCTGTGAACATTTCATGACAAATTGGATGATTTCCTAGACAAGAGTAAGAATATAGGTGGAGTGTCAACTCAAGAATATGTCGGCAAACCAATGAACTTCTTTTATATCAAAGGATTCAGTTTCTACGGAGACTATGTTCCTGAGGTCTAAAAAAAATATTTGATCATGTTTTAGAGGTAAATGTTTACAAATTACTTATGTGTTTATCTTCGAAACTTGAGATTATAATTTTTTGTTGCTGAAGCTTATCAGATATCAAATAGAATGAAAATGTTCTAGTAATAATCATAAAATAATGATCTTCAAAGGAAATTAAGTTCATGAACATCATCATGATGCATTTTAGTCCGGATACAACAAATGAAAACTTGCTCGAATTTTTCTTGGCTCAAATCTAGAGTCTATTAAACTAGCAAATTTAGTTAATAGCTAAAATGATATATGAATCTGTTAAGTTTACACTTGTCAAAATCATTAAGTAAGAGAATGCATTAAGTCAACAAAAAATCACTACGTAGAATTGAGTTCTATAGTTAGAATCATAATGCTCTATTCAGAATTAGAATTCAACTCTATTCATGCATGTGGATTGATTATATTTACTTAGGTATTATTTCATGACTCAATCAAGATTTAAGAAATCAGGTTATATTTTTTCTGAATAAACTTGTGGATCTATCTGAATATTGAAGGATCGTTTTTGATTATGATGCATTCTTTCAGTGTCAGGTGCCGTAATTCATGGCAAAAAATATGTCGAGACTTAGAGCGATACTGACTTCCATCAATGTTAATTAAAAAAGAACATTACCTCTCCAAACTCATCAGTGACTCGTAGGATTGTGAAATATTATTCTTTCTTCTTTATTGATATCATAACAGTCAATTCCTTGGGAACTTCTCCAAAAACATTGAAAATGCATATTTCATATGCGGAACAAGATGGCAAAAGGTTCATTCAATGCAATCGAAACAGCCATCAGATTGGAGATGTGATTTGCACTGACTTGTTATTCTACCTATTGTTGTTAATTGCATTCGCGACATGGTTTAAGATGCTTTGGTGGACAGTCAATGCCCGCTACTTGCCTTAATGTCGGCGGTCATAGTTGTGACGAGTTATTTGTTCATTGATTATAATTACTATGACAACTGATGTATCGTGGGCTTGATCCTGCCACTTGACACAGTCGCATAAGTGGCTCGTAGCTCAGTCGGTAGAGCACAGGTCTAGTTAACCTTAGTCGTAGGTTCGAATCCTACCAGCAGCACATATTTTGCAAGGCAATTTGATACATCGTTTATTTAATTTCATTGTTGTTAATAACATATTTACTCTATGCTCGGGACATTAAACAATCAGTAAGTCAAAAATCCTTCAAATATTTGATAGCATTTTATAAATAATTGCACAAATATACAAACAGAATTTTTAATCGTCAAACTCTCATTGAATCATATTTCCTTGATTTCGATTGACTTAACATCATAAGAATGCTTATGACCTAAAATTTCGCACGTTTCAAATTTGCTTGACATCGACTGTGGTACGTAAGGGCAAAGTAATGAAAATTTGAAGTCCTGCTTAACGTGAGGTTTTGTAGAGTTGAATAAAAGTTTAAAAATGCGCTAATTATTATCAAGCGCATCATGAGTCAACGGATTGAGTATGCATGCGGGTTATGGGTTTGAGTAGCTGATCCGTTTACATCTCTGTTATGAGCAGCAAACCAAATGATGCTATTTGAAGCAAGCTGCTTGTAGCTTCTAGCAAGGCCTTCTAGTCATGTAAATGAATACATAGCCATTTTAGGTCCGGATACTTTTATATCAGTCAGGTCATTGTCACATAGAAAAAGACGTCTTCCAGCTTCCATGTTACCCGTCTTTTGGGACATTCTTCACAATACGTCTTCCATAAGGCGTGATAAGACGATTTTCATCTGTCGTCTTCCGCCTTTCATCGTCCATCTTCCATCTTCCACGGACCGCAGTCACACTAGGGAATCAATTTCCGACACAGTCATCTCTATTTTTTACTATTTAACGTTGCTATGACTTGATCCTCGTCCTCGTCCAAATTCTCTGTTCTCTTCGGAAACGTGTTGCAACATCCTCTCTAAATCTGTGGTTCGCAACCATTGATATAGAGATAATGGGAGAAGATTGTAGACTGCCAATGCGTTCCTCATCTCGCGGAGAAGCCACTAACTCGTGACTGATAGGAGCTAGGGGGAAAACATTACAGATGTGTTGTGTTGCAATGCCTGTATTGTAATCGAAAAAACAGCATTCAAAAAACAGTGAGACATCCTAAACTGTCAAAACATTCCCAATATTGCAATGAATTACACACACTTTCATGATAGACGCATCTTAAATACAAATGTATTTTTATCTTCTCATAGAAGGGGCCTGTGATCTAAGCCATTACTTTGTAGCTTACATGTAGTTTTCATCAACATCAAAACATATTGATAGTCAAAACTATCAGAGTGAAACCTTCTTGTCATTGACCTAAAAAAGAATCGTTTTCGTATGTTGCTACCTGGAAGTAACTTTCGTATTTAAAATTCTTCGCTGATAAAAGAGCTTTGTAAAAAGCAAACATTCGCACCTTTACATACTGTGCACAAATATTTCGGATCAATTTTGTGATGGGATCCGATTAAAAAAATCATGGCCAGAAAAACGTTTTTCCTCCAACTTAGGAAATATAGTCATTGCAGTGTTAGCTATCAATAAATTCTCCACTCGGAAACTTACGAATTTAAGTGATGGGACACATGAAACATCGGAAAATCCCGGAAGAAGTGTTCTCAAAACATTCTCAGTAGCTTTAATTGTTTTGAAAATACCCATCGACGCAGTTTTCAGACCTCCCCTTTGACGGCGACGTAAAATCATCAAAATCAGCTGGGTTGCTTTGATCAAAAAATAAAGCTGAGCGACATTCATGGCATGTCAATTGTTTCTTCATTTTTGTGAAACCAAATGTTCGGATTATTATCTTTGCCCTTCATGCAGAATGGTACACAGCAGCTTTTCACCATCTTGTAGGAGGAATATCACAAAATGTCATTATACGAAAATCATGAGGATTTGTTATGAATTAGAGTAATCAACTTTAAACATCCTAATGTGTCATAACCATGTTAACTTGTGTTAGCAATTATAAGCGCTTTCTTTATCGAAAAGCATTAGAAATGTTTCACACTTAAAGATCGAGATATTCATATCTTATCTCCTCGAATAGAAGACGATGAAGTAGGTGCGGTACATTAAAGATTCGATGATTATGATAATTATTTCATTATATTTCAACGATAGCTTGTCAAGCGGCGGTTGTCATCTTGTCGGTGTCTCGCTCTGAAAGGAAATGTGGCAGTTCTACGATCTTAGTACGCGCAGTTCTTGGTACCATCGTGTTCCTTGTGTTTCGGGCCCCTCGAATATAGAAACAGCTTTGCGGTGCAACGTCTACGTGGGCTTCAATCGACGTTCAACAGTTTCTGGTCATCTGAGTGTAGCTCAGCGTTGTGTCCCGGAAGCAATTCTTCGGCTTATGATCAGTAACAAGTGACCAGTGATTTATGACAAGTTGATTTTGACAAGTGACCATGATTTCAATCCTTCGGTTTGATCAGCAACCACTTGTCAAGATATGGCAAGTCAATCTTGTTGCAAACCACTGGGTAATGCGGAGCTGTGATTGGTCGAAAGGTGGAACATAACACAGTGAAACAAATTTTTACAGGAAAAAAGAAGAGACCTGAGACCTCAGGAGAAGGGAGAGTGGTATATATTGACGTGGACAATTCGGTCCTCGACATTTTGGGGAGAGAGTCGGCAGTCGTTGTTGGACTCGATGTCCCGGAGACAGATCCAATTCGGCCAGTCAACATCGTGCACATAGGTAAATAGTCATAAAAGTGGAATTCGAACTTGATTGGCAAGTACATTTCTAGGCCTCTTACATGACATAAAAATTCATGAGCATTATCTTCTCGTATGCATTGATTTTATTAATAAGCATCTTATTGCATGCGGACCCTAAATGCAAATTTCTAAGTATAAAGACTCAGAATTATTCATAGCATTCATTAAATTGCATATTGATTTTGTTTAGGCATCGTCCAACGATTTGTGAAGGTTGCTGAATCATCGTCACAGGCCCTGTATCCCACCAAGACGATCCTGAATCCTATGTGCCTTCTGCAATCGATATCTATTCAGACACAATTGATGATTCCCCACTTCTTCTCCCTAAATCGAGTTGGGAGCCCTTGAAGTAGAAAACAGAAGATGATTTGAGAAGCTACGACGTAGAATTGAGGCGTCTTCAAATTGAAGGGCAGAGGTTGAAGAACACTTACTTGCGTCTAAAATACGTAAACTGGAATCCGACATGAAATAAGTATGGTGGAATCTTTCAATTTCTTATTTTATAAAAAATAATCGGATGTGCTAAATAGCTATAATTTTTTTTGGATAGCAAGCCCCAATATTTCGGATGTTCAGCCTTCTTCAAGATACAAGAAGAAAGGTTGCACAAATATCATAGGAATTTGTCCGCTTAGGTTGAAAAATAAAATTAGTAACCTGCTAATATATTACTTTATCTGAGCAATTTACAATGTAGCTTTACATATTAGCAATGTACAATATAAATGTATGGAAAATTATGTAACTTTCATCAATTCCTTTGCTTGGGAAATAAATTCATTAATAAATTTAACTTGATTGGATGCAAAAAATTAAAACTGAGCTGCAGAATCGTAGCAAGTTATTAGATTAAGAGGAAACCGAAATATTGTTGATTGTTATCCAAGAAATTGCACAGCTAGTTGGCATCTGCTAATTTTATGAAATGCCTTAACAAGCCACACCACAGTGTTTCCTGAACCAAGCTTCTCAGCTGACCAAGTAAATAAGTTTATTGATCGATTATCAGCATGCTATTAAATTTGATGAGAATACAAAAGATATATGAATTTTTGTGCTGTGCAACGATTTATGAAACGGTCTGTATATGTTAAGAACGACTTTCGTTTCTCCATTGTCGAATGCAACTCTGCTCTTCCTTATGGTGTTGAATGTGCACTTGTCAAACTTGCAAGTCCCAAATTGTTCATTTTGTGTTCATATTCTCCTTCTGCTAACTCAGAATCATTGATGACTATCAGTGAACATATCACAAATAAGGTTAATGATCTACGCTCACAAGACTATTCGTTTTTGATAGCAGGTGATTTCAATCGATTTGATGTCCCAAGTCTGCGCATTGAACTCAATATGACAGATATTGTGACTAGACCAACCAGAAATTTGAACATACTTGACCATATATTGATTTCAAGAGATCTCCGAGAAATATATTTAGAAGATATGATACAGTATGATTGTCCAATCGGCGATGCTGACCACAACGCTATCCGAAAAATGCACCAAGTCCTCGATTATACACAATCCAATGTTGACTTTCTTATTCGTATGGCCCATGAAATTGACTGGAGTAGAGTGACGGCAAGAATGGATGTGAGCATACAATGGAGGAACTACCAATTTTGTGTCAAAACTTTATGGTGATCTGCATACCTAGTCATAAAATAGCCATCACATCGACCGATAAGGAGTGGATTTCACCGTTAACAAAACTTAATAAATGACAGATGGAGTGCATTTAGATTTATCATTAAGATTGACCATTGTATAATCGCTTAAAGAGCGAGAATTAGAAAAAATTAGAGAATCGATCGGCAAGGACAAAATTCAGTGGGCCCACAAGTTTAAAACGAAGAAGGACGGCATTTGGAAATTATCAAGACAAATCCGTGGACAGAAAGCTGAGAGTAATAACCTCTCAAACTTGCGAAATACGATTCTCCACAGGTCGCAGTAAATGAAATCGCGCGCAACCTTCGAGAATTGGCTTCTTGCAGCATCTCCGATGCTCCAAATTATACAACTCTATCAGATAATTCATGGTTCATATCAGTTACTGAAAATGAAATCTACAATTTAGTCATGAAGACCCCACAGGGAAAATGCCCTGGCCAAGAGAAGATTCCCACGAAAATTTACCGCTTGCTAGCAGACATCATATCAAAACCTTTAGCAACAATTATTCAAACATCATTCGATAGCAGAGAATTTCCCTGTGATTGGAAAAAGGGCATAATAACCCCTGTCCATAAGAAGACCAATTCCAATGTCTCACAAAAAACGGGTAGCGAATGAGACGTACTGAGGATCAATTTGCTCAACTCATCACCTTTGCTTTTATCTAGAAGATTTCCCAGTACGCATGGAAATTCAATCATAGTAAGTATACCTGTAGAAGCAGTCATTATGCAAAAGCAGAGATACCGTCATTGGATGTAGACAAGAGGGGTTATCAAGAAGCCCATAATTCTTACAACGTGCTCCACATCAGTTGCATTTGGACTCTTACACCTCAACGTGTAAGGAGGATTGATAAGTGCAAGGAAGACGGAGAATATGAAAAAGTTTTTCCTTGAGTGACTGGCCAATGGAATTCATATTTTAGAAACAGAATTTATGAATACTCTATACCTTTAATTAAACGACAAGAGAGGGATGCCGTCTTACTAGAATGAAAGTTCAAATATGAAATCATGATTCATATTGCTACACTTTATATCATTACACTATCTTATAAAATCGCATTGTCTTTTTATTTAACCCTTTAGGGCATTGATCTGTATTTCGCAATTGATTTATATTTTCTTTTGATCAATCGTTGTTTTAGAGTCTCATTGATTCTTTATGTGTCTTATTTGAGATGAAAAATTGTGGAGCATGTTTTCTGAGGGTAGCACATCTTTAAACCATTCCTTCGAAGAAATTTTGCTCTTTTTTCAAAATATCTAATTTCATAGATGACTGCTTCAACTTAGATTGCTCATGAATATGCATGTACATTTACACACACCATGAATCAGCTTAATGGAATAGTACAAAAAGAGCCTATGCGAAATAGCAGGCATGCCACCTGGCCTTCTATTCACTATGTTGTATGTAGAATATCAAACATATGTAGTAGGCATGCATCCATTTCTGTGAATTTGCCGCATATTTTGAAACATCTCTGTTGATGGTATTTGGAGAAGCAGTTTGTTTGGAGATTCAGACAAAAAGTAATATCACACAACTCCTGCAGAGAATATATCTTTGACATTCACTATTTTTTGAAGAGCACTCTGTACAACGCTTTCTGGTTTTGAATGACCGGTACATGTTGAAGAATGTAAACTGTTGCTTCGAATTTCATTTTCTATGATTTTGTATTTCAAACCCATTGTACACCACATGAAATCTCATTGAACCACTATTCCCAAAATACTTTTATATCTTCCTCTTCAAAAATGTGAAACTCCTTTAATTCTGTCTATATATAGCTCAGATTGTGTAAACAGGACATAAGCAATCATTAAATCCATGCAATCCAGAAACTTTCACAAATACATGAATCTCGCATGCTTTTTTGACAATTAAGCAAAAATATCGGATCGAACTAAATCAATCTATGCCATTAGCAAATGAAGGATTAAATGTACTTGCTTGTACTTGTACTTGCAGTCGCAGGGCCACTTAGGTGACCGTGGCGACCAAGGCAACGAAACGCAGGGCAATCTTGGCGTCGATGAGGTCTTCAAAATCGTCAACAACTTCTATGCTCTCGCTATTGATCGGGATGGTGTTCGGTGGATGTCGAAGGAAGTCAGACAGCGATTGGACTTTGGTCTTCAACCAGTGGATAGAAAGTCCGAGTGGAGAAACTTCATCATTCATAATTACGAGCGCATCGGCCAGGGTGTCGATCATAGAGGAAAAGATCACAACGTCGTCAGCGTAGCACAAGTCAATTAACCGGGAATGAAAATCTACGTCGAGACTGTCGCAGCGGTCCAGTACACTGTGTAGCCAGCGGTCGATTACCACGTTGAGCAGGTTGGTGGCAGCTACGCAACCTTGCCGGACTCCTGAAGTGGTCGGAAAGGAATCGTAGAGATCTCCCTCTGCTCGAACTCTGGTAGTGTTGTCGTTATACAGGTCACATAAAATGTTTATGTACCGTGATGGTGCACCTATCCCGTGGAGAAGGAGCCAGAGAACGTCTCTGTCGCTTAGTCGAAGGCTGCCTTAAGATCCACGTACGTAGCAAAAAGCGCCTTGTGGAAAGCTCTCCGCTGCTGACTAGTCCGGGAGCCAGCGTGAAGTTGTGCAGGGAACGAGGTAGTACATAAAACTTTCACATAGCATAGTACACCTCTAACCTACTGCAAAACTTCGCGTCTGCCGGATCAGATCATTTGCTTTTCAGAAATAGAGAGGATAACACAATCCAATGTATTTCCAATGGTAAAATTGTGACATTTAAGGTGTTGACTCCATTTTTTCGAGTTTTTGCTCATAAAAGTTACACAAATTGGTATTTTGTTGAACTGGTTATTATAGAAATCATCTACAGATCATGATCTTTCAAATGAGTTATCATTCAGTGACAGAGGATGAAGTAAAGTGTACAAACAGACACTTTTCGTTGGTGTAACTGCAAATTTTAACATAGAAATTTCAGGAAAATTGTTGATATGCTTTAACGAAAAGTGTCTGTTTGTACACTTTGCTTCATCCTCTGTCACTGAATGATAACTCATTTGAAAGATCATGGTCTGTAGATGATTTCTATAGTAACCAGTTCAACAAAATACCAATTTGTGTAACTTTTATGAGCAAAAACTCGAAAAAATGGAGTCAACACCTTAAATGTCACAATTTTACCATTGGAAATACATTGGATTGTGTTATCCTCTCTATTTCTGAAAAGCAAATGATCTGATCCGGCAGACGCGAAGTTTTGCAGTAGGTTAGAGGTGTACTATGCTATGTGAAAGTTTTATGTACTACCTCGTTCCCTGCACAACTTCACGCTAGCTCCCGGACTATGACCAACCACTGTGAGGGCGAGGATGGAGTCTATAGTGGACCTTTGAGGAGTGAAACTTGCTTGCTGAGGTAGGCGTTTGGAAAGCAGCAACGGTTGGATACGCTTCATGATAATTGTGGTAGTCACTTTGGAGGGAAGAGACACCAAAGTGATAGGGCGACAACTTGACATGCTAATGTCATCTTTGTTCTCGCATCGTGACAGTATGACGCCTTCTTTCCACTCAGGTGGTACGCGTTCTTCCCATATTCTACCACACAAACTATGAAGACGATGGACGATTGAAGCATTGGCAAACTTAAGCAGTTCTCCCGAGATGCCATGCGACCCTGGGGCCCTGCCTTTAGGAAGCTTGCGAATGGCATTTAAGACCTCGATAACGGAAGGTGGCTCCAAAAAAATATGAGAGTTCTCTATGCCTACATCAGCAAATTCCTGTAAGGAGACTGAAGGGACGGCGTGGGGCCTGTTCAGGATGTGTGAGTAATGTTGACACCAGAGGGAGAGATTCAAAGAGGGACTAGTCATTAATTTTCCGTTGTCGTCCAGTACGGCTGAGCTTCGTCTGATACGGTTTGGTTGACTTAGCAATCGAATGGCTTTGTATGCAGGTCGGAGGTTGTTTTCATCAAATCATACATCAAGTGCGATCCGAGAGGTTTGCAAAAAGATCAGCGAGCCTGCATATCTGCGGTGAACCGCTAGTGAGACGCTTTGTATTTGATGTCTGTCGTGGCCACTCCAGATTAGCTTGTAGTTACTGATACAGGTCTCACAACCACCAGTCCATCGAGCTTCCTGAATACCGGCAATGGCGATGTTAAGGCGTGAGAGCTCTCTCGCGAGTAGATCGGGGTGACCCGTGGGGTTGTTAAGAGATAGCACATTCCAGGTGCATATGCGAAGGGGATTGCGGATAAGGTTAAAATTAGACGACGACACATGAGACTCATCAGAGAAGCTTCTTCCTGTCGGATTTGGAGGAAACTCGTCATTCTTGCCTGTTGAGCTCCGTCCGTGAGTAAAAGACGATGAATGTCGAGTCTGAGAAGGCCCAGACCTGCGTGACCTGGTATTCGCAGTGATTTGGGTTGCTAACCCAATGTCCCCCCGAATGGCAAGGACTTATTGAGAGGCGGTCCTCACACGCTTCGACACAATAACCTTATGGACGTTGTAACTTTTTTTTAGGTAAGGGGATGCTAAAGCCCAGTCCAGTGCATCTTGGGTTACTGCCGCTGTTGGTCCGGGACTGCCTATTCACACTGAGCGCAGCTAACCACTGGAGGTGGCCGTTCCCCATCCGCGACCACCCGAGCGGCAGGAGTAACAGCTCTCCCCTCCATAATGGATTATATGGATGAAGTTGAATTTTGGAATCCCAAGAATTCGAAAAATCCGCCTTCACATTTAGTAGATCTACCTTGAAGTGAAGAGGTCTTAATGATCGTTTCATCAAATCACGCATCTACATGTACATAGCTGCATCGATACAAATTCAGTCTTCGTCATTGATATGCGCTGACCTACATTTATCAAAATATATTTGGAAATATCCCTGACATCAAAGCTTGAGTGGCCGTGTGATTGCATTCTGGCCATCATTTGTTATCAGTTCTAGAAGTTGGCTATGGCACTGAAATCTGACAGAAAACCCATAAAAAGCGATTTTCAATGAAAGAAATACATCAATTCACATCTGCTTACCTTGGCTTCATTCACTATGTCCTTTTGCTAACAGAAACGTTCTTTCGTTTCAAGATACTATAATAATTACTTATTCAAAAGAATTTTCCTTATAGGTTTTAGTTGCATAAATTTGTACCACCTTTATTTCATACAATTATTTCATGTGAAGTCCTATATTTTCCACACTAAAAAGGACTTTCAATATGTATATCGGTCATATTCTTCAAAATGTAGTAGCATAAGTACAATAAAATACTTATTATAGTCATTTGTATCAACTAGTGTTGTTTAGGAACATCCGGATATAAAGATAATACCGCATAACATCACCAGCCAAAATATACCGGATCAACCCTTGCCATGAAATATGCTTGACGATGAAAATGTAGACCTGCTCATTTCGAACGACTGCAATCAAGTCAAGTTGATCAATTTCCTAAAGAAAAACCTGCAGAGATGTGAGTTCGGTTCACATTAGTTCAAGTAAGACACAAAACCCAAAAATAGTGATCACAAACCCACAATAGCCTATAGCATTGAAATGTAGATAGCTGTACCACTAAAACCAAAGGGTTAAACGGATTTTTCGAAAGCGGTTCCAGAAGTGCAAAAAGAGAAGAGTGGTTTTGATTTTTAATTGTCGAGAATGTGATTGACAATTGTGATAAAGATAAGTGTGATAGAAAATTGGTCGATTTGAAAAGCAATTTTATACGTCAACAAAGTATTCAATAGAAAACTCTCATCGTGCCCCTGGGCTTCCCTAAAGCCTAAAAAATGAAAGATTGACCCACATCGGTTGTTTCTAAATACGAAATACCAGAGCTGGAAGTGATTCATGGGCCAACTGCACCACGAACACGCATCGGGCAGGTTTCCGTGAAAAGTTGGTGAATCACGTCGCGATCATGTGTGTCGCATATGCCGTGGAATACTCTCTATCTCTTATTCTGGTAACGAAGCAGTTAGGAAAAGTCTGAAGAGAATTTTCGGAATTGAACTGAACTACCAAGACGGAAATGCCTTTTTTTAGCAATCTGTCAGTCAAAAATTCATGTTACAGACAACAATAGGTCGGTCAAAATGAAACATCTAGCATCAACCCATTAAGTGAGAAAGCTTTCGTATCTCCTTGGTTTGAGATTATGCCAGCGCTCACAATGCAAATATATGGTTATAAAAAAGTTGGTTATAATTAATTTAGAAAGCATGCTCCCAGGAATGTGCTCTCCAATTCGCTTTCTTGAGAGTTATAAGATGGAAAATCAAATTATTAATTATGAAAAATGTAGTTATTACGGTCTCCATTATCACGCTTGAAATAAAGAAGAAAGCTGGCAGAGTTTTGCTTATTTAAAATTTAGTTCATGGCAGAGTAAATGCTGCTGAGAGCATATGAAATCCCAAATCGCATATCAAAATGATTATAGAAATAATGGCGCAATTCATGAAGCATGAAATTTGGTCATTTTTAAAAGTTCATTTTGAAAATTATTCACTCAAAATATGTATATATATATATATATATATATATACGAGTATATACTTGCTACTTCAGGTACGTTGATGATACTTTTCTCATTCTACAATCAGAAGAACAATTGATCCAAATAATTGAAAAATTCAAGCAAGAGTCTGTATTAGATTTCACATACGAAAAAGAAGAAGACATTTCTCTCCCTTTTTTAGACATTTTCGTCAGAAGAACGGACACTTTGAACTTTTCTATTTACCGAAAACCTATCTCAGATGGATCGTGTTTAGATCTCAACTCCTTTACGCCTTCTAATTACAAAGCTGCAGTTGTAAAGTCTTATATACACTGAGCCCTTTTAATTTGTTCCACTTGGACAAGTTTCGATAGTGAGATCCGGAAGATAAAGCAATTATTGACGAACAATCACTATCCAATATCTTTAATTGATAGAATATTGAATTCTACGATGACCTCTTTTATGGTTGACAAAGAAAAAGAGAAGTCAAATGAAATTATATACTATTTTCGTGGTCAATATACATCAAACTCAAAAGTTGAAGAAAAAAGATTAATGAAGATCATCAATGACATAGTTTCTCCAAAGAACGAAAGCATGAATTTAAAAGAACGTGTATACTACAAAAGTAACTAACTAAGGTCCTATATCAAGACGAATTTAGACAAAATGTCTTCAAATGACCACGTCGTTTACCGTTACACTTGCCCTGAGAGTGTTTGTAGCAACACTCAATACATAGGTTATACGACTAATCATTTGAAAACACGCATGAAACAGCATGAATACAATGGATCCATTAGAGGTCATTTCTATGAATCTCACAGTAAGAAGCCAAAGAACCTCCTCCCGTTAACTGATGTCTTATGGAAAAATCACGATATCAACAAATTACAGATAGCTGAGTCAATAGTCATCAGAGAGAAGTGTCCATCTATGAACAAGCAGGATAAGGGACTTACAAGAAATCTCAATATCATTTAGTGCTATGTTGTCTAGCAGTGACATTCTATAGTGCAGTTGCACCAAATATTTGATGTTCTATCAATGTTACCGCCATTCTCATAGCTAGTTTGTTTTTACTTAATGCTGATCTCTCCACAACTTTTGAATTTGAACTTTTTGGCATTTTTATCTTCATTACATTTCTTGATAATGGACCTTGTTTGTATGTCCGAAACGTCGAAATTTTTTATAATAAAATGGTATTCAAAGATTGCTTTTAAACAACTCAGCACAAAAGGAAAAGATCTATATAGAAAACCCGAAAGAAGTTTACAGAAATGCTTAAAATTACAAAACGATATTCTATTTAATAAAACTTGTATAATGAATAATTTGCATCCCAAATTTACGAATATATATACTCGTATATATATTTATATATATATATATATATATATATATAGACATAAAGAGCCCAACTTGAACATATTTTGAAGGAAAAACAACAACTGTTTCTTTCAACCGAACATGTTTCAGAGTTATTCACTTCATCTTCAGCGGTATTAAAAGAAATGTGGTAACCAAATCTGAAAATTCGCATAATGCCTCAACCACGAGTGAAGTGGGTAAGGTATACTGATCCATCCCTTTCATAGTAAACAAACATAAGCAACTAAAAAGACGTATAAACGAGTTGAATGAGAAATGGCAGAATGTGAAAATTTATTTGGCTTTCAAAACCAATGAAGTTTTGAGCCACTTCAATAACAAAGATCGAATTTCGTTTGGCTTGAAATCGAATATTACATATCTGTATACTTGTGATCGCTGTCCAATGCGATACATTGGTGCTACCAAGCGCCACTTAGGCACTCGAATTAGTGAGCATCTGAAGGTCTATCCCGTAGCTACTGAAACTTCTTTACATGAGCATCATCCTAGAGCAGAAAACTTCTCTATCATCGGTATATGTATATTGTTGATCAGTTCAGTTCATACCCACCCCATATCCATGCCTATATGCAAAATATCACGTAAGGCTACTGAGCAATTTTAAAAGTGTGAAATTGACAAAGTCTGTGGTAGCTAGAAAACGTCCCACTTCAAATTTACGAAAAGAAATTGTTGAGAATAACGAGTCGCTTTCAGCTGCTTCCTAATCAATTTCCATCATAAACAAAATCCCAAGTTGCCTCCAATTACATCCAACTACAACAAGTTTACTTCGCTATGGCATAAAACACCTGAAATCAGGGTTTCGGAGCCGTGACCCAGCTGCCACGTCTACACTGCTCCGACTCTGTACCACGGCTCCGGCTCCGACCCAAGACCTTTCGACACATTGTCGGGTCCCCAACACGAGACCGAGCAAGAGACTTTCACAGAATGATGGTTACTGCGAAACTGCACATTTGTCGATGTCTACCTGGTGCCTCTTCTTGTCAGCAAGATCAAAGGGAGCATATATAAATCCTATCAGTGTGGCACGCGTCAATGAAAAATATTGAAGGCGTCAGCGTTAATTGGCAAATTATTGACGCCGTCAATCAATCCTGAAATTGACGGCGTCAATTCATAGCGTCAATTTTACATCATACTTCATCAACTGTTTTGAGACTCAAACGGTAAATATACTTTGTCGCTGCGAATGCTTTTACAGTAGACCTGAAGATCTCTCCTTTCGGCACTCCGCACGTACAGCAAAGCAATGTTGACAGATGCAAAAGCGAATGAGGAGTAACAGTGAAGTCGAGTTTATCATCGATATGTAAAAAATGTCGGGAACATTCGCCGATTAGCTTGTAGGCGAAACACAGCCGATGCGAATTGTCATATTGAATAATTCTGATTTTATTACTGCCACCAGCATTTCAGCTACCTGAAAGTTATGACTCATAGACCTCTCGAAGAAATATCACATAAGGTAGACATACCCAAACTTACACTTTGAAGCCATTAGCATACCCATTATTGAGAATATCGAGATTAGGCCTTCCCAAATCCAACACTGAACCAAATAATAAATGTCACTTTTTTACATTGCCAGATGCGACATTTATTTTGCATTCGAGAAAAAGAATCCTTAGTATGTAATATTTACTAAAAAACATTTTGTCACCACTACACTTGAGAACATCACAAACATGTTCATCGTGATACCTGCATGATACAGAATACACGCATTTTACTCATTACTGGAACTAAGATACCATTGCTTTAAGGGTTACACAATGGTCAAGCCTAACTTGCATATATTAAGTAGTCAAAAGATTGTTGAACAGGAATTGAAATTTGAGATCGTCCATCAAATGCAATCGTTCGCCGTTTAGAAATTTCCGCTCGCCGTTTAGAGCAACTAACAAATTGAGTATCAATTTCGACGAAAACTCTTTGTAAGACAATGATGTGAAAAGAATCATATTCAACGACGTGGAGAAAATCATTGCTTCTTGATGTTTTCGAAGTATTCACAAAAACAGACTTTCACACGTGCACTTTTTGACGCTAAAAATATCTTACTTATCGGAATGGAGCAGTGAGAAGGCAAAACATATTCCAGAAATTTATTATACTGTGTATAATTATGAAGTAGGCCCTGAATGATTTTAAACGATCGCTTGCAGGATATACAGCGCCAAATAAAGCCATCTTCACAACGACTTCAACAGCACAGTCATCTTATGCAGTAATGAAACTTTGTCTAAGTTCGGCGATTCGACCTCAAGCTATGTTTTGTTTGTGTTGGAATCTTTATTGTTCTTTATTAAGCGAATCGAGTAACGGCTAAGGCAGACGCCTATCTCTGATCACTGATCAGGAAAGATGAGACAACAACGTTTATTATTGTATAGGCTAGTCGTCCTTGCTCTGATGAACTGATATTGTCATTTCTACGTTATAAGCACGCGCACACGCAGTCATTGCCGACTACCGATCAAATAAAATGTCATCAATCCATTGTGTAGATGCCGAATCAAACACTGTCCCCTTTACGCGTCAGCATGCAGTATACAGAAAACTTTCAAACTACTTTCAAGTCTACAGAAAACTCGAGCCACCAAATCTTAGCAACGACAACTTTACCCACTGCATTCTAAAATAAACCCTGACATTGTTTTTCAGAGGCAAATTGACGCCGTCCGCGTCAATTTCTTAAATTGATGGCGTCAACAAGCCGTTGACGCCGTCAGGCTAAGGTTTTCGGTAAAATGACATTTGCCTGTGTTTTCTGTGATTAAGTGAGACGTACTACGATACTAAGTGAAGAGCCATCTCTAAGTGATCCAGTTCATGTACTTTTGTTGAAGAAGCTAAGCGCAATTAGATTTATCAAATCGCTATTTTGTCGTAAAACACAGCATCCTGATTAAGTTTTAGCTGAAACTTATTAGGTCTTTCAACACATTTTCGCACATATCACTGATCGGAGGCATAAACACATGCAGGATGGAAAAATGACTAATGTGAATTGGCTAGTGCTACTCACTTAAAACACTTTATGAAGCATGAGTTGGAGAGGGAGCCATGAAAATTTTCTATATTCATATGGGACTGATAGAAGTCTCTGACTTAGTCCCTAACACTACCGTTCTTAGTGCTCAATCAGAGGCGAGAACAAAAATTTCACTATTCCGGAGTGAGGCTTCATTGATTAAACAGAGGTATTCTAGTCACTGTTTTTCAGAAGCTTCAATCCTAAACGCTGTTGGACATGCATGTGCACTTCTTTTTATCATGTCTGATAAGATCAGAAACCGGGTAGAATTCGGTAGACGCGCAGCTTCGTAGCAGTCATGGATAGGGTGTACCGCATTCTCTGAAAGTCCAATTTTCAGCCTCGTTCCCTGCAGAAACAGATGCTGCCGGTCGGCTACGACCTGCTACCACGGCTCCGAGCGGCTCCGAAACCCTGCCGGAAATGAAAACCACTGAATGCAGACAATAATATTTTATTGAACTTTCAATCGCAGGCTTAGTAAAAAATTCCTATGTACAAGTGATTGTTACATAAAATAACACGGGAAACGGCATGGTGCTGTAATCCATAAGTCAGTCAAGTCTTTTTCATAGTTTAGTTCTGTTGATCCCATTCTGAAGATTGTTGGAACGCAAAGGCCGTAAGCAAAATGCCTGAAAGGAAAGATGTGTAATGCAAACGGTTGAGTGTGCTGAAGTTGTTGTAAAAATTACCTACCAAATCCGTTTTTAGCAAACGCGTTCGTTTCTGAGGAAAGGTATACACGAAACGACGCGCATGCTTGAAAGTTGAAGTCGGATCAATAAGCCTTGATAGACCAAGACATATAATCCCATGCTGAGTCAATGCGTGGTTGAAAAGTTGGGAGAACGTGACCAACTCCTGCAAATTAAATAAAGAAGCATCATTATTAGAGGACAAGCATCAGATTGCATTTTTTCGCAAAATAATAAGTAGTCTTTGAACAGCACACTAAAAGTTCCGGCAAGTTCCCATAGAATTCCATGGAATCTTTCCGCTTTAATAGTTGAAAGATAATGGTTTCATTAAAAGCAATCAGGAAAAAAGAAAGGTTTCATGAAAGATAGTCATGTTTAAAATCAAGACTTTGGAACCAACTTTGAAAACAAGCTTTTGAAACATTACGTTTCAAAACCGGTTTTAAAACATTCTCCTAAAACTGTTCTTTTTGTCCCTTAGTGTAGCTATCAAGTTGATTTCAGAAACGTTGTTGTTGGGAAAAATATAACATGCAGCAATTATAGATCACGTTCGAGACAAATAAGATCACGTTCGAGTTGTAAAATATGTAAATCATGACTAGAAAATTTATCTAAATACCAGCAATCTACAGTTATTAAACTGACGACATATCAAGCTAGAAGCTATTAGTTGCACCGAAAGAGCTTTTATCAATTAAAATACTACGAAGAATATTATGAGTTTGATCTAACAGTTCATATTTTTATACTTTTCATATTTGCTTCATCTAAACTTCGGGAAATAGTTCCTCGTTCATTGACAAGCATTGGTCTAGCGACCACACTGAGAAGCGCATCATGACTCAAGAATCTCTAAAACCCGGACAAATGCGGTAACAGCATTGAATGCTTTTCAAAATCTTCAGCAGCCGCAACAGCACATGAATAGTGTGATAAAATTCCTGCGTAGCGAGAGAATTGAATCCAAAGATTTTTTTAAATATTGCTAATAGAGAAGTCTGTTGGAACTAAAATCATTTATATCTAAGTATTGGTATTAAGAAAAACTTTGCTTCTGATCTAATGAATGTCCCGATATTCATTCTCCTCTACATCGCACGCAAATGCATGGATATGAAAATTTACAGATAAAATTTAATATACTTTTGTCGCTTTTGCAGTAATGTTATCGCATCAACATGATGCAGAACTCAGATTGTTTTAAATACCGAGTCCCTTTCTTCGTCGTGTTGTCATTGATTACTTTGTCATCCTTACTCATGTTTAGAATGTCGATTGCATGTGTGAATTCTAATTATACTCTGATTTTCTGTTTCTCTGCTTAACAATGTAGGCTAAAAACAAGCAATGGAGTAAAGTTGACCGTTCCCGCGACTTTATCACAATGGATCCGGATACATAAAATAATTTTTGTGAGAATGCAGAACCGTTCAGTATAGGCTAGCCTAGAAATCATAACATATATGTTAGATCGTTATAACGATCTATTGGTGTTGAGGAGATTAATTTGGAGATGAACTGCAAAAGTTACTCTGATGTTTAGAAAGACAACATTCACAAAACTGTACTCATAATACTTCTTACTGAGAATTAACAAAGCTTCTGCACAACTTATTATTATATTGTTATTATATTAGCTGAATTGGGTATCATTGAAGCCTGTTAAGCGTGCTCTTTTACTGTGAGTTTTGGCTTTCCAGTGGTTGGACTTTAATTAGTTGTGAATGCATCAAACGCGGAGGACACAATGAAAAGACATATTGGCTTGACGGACACGTTCCGCGTTTCATGCATTCGATAAATGAATTGCGAAAGAAGCATGGTGAAAATGAAGGTTGTCGAACTGCTAAGTACCATATTTGACATAAAATAGAAAATGTACATGTACAGCATAGATATGAATGCAAGTGGGAATGTTACTTGAACCTTAGTTGGGGGCTACACCAATTTCCAGACAAGGATAAAGTGTCAGTATCGTATTTTCCACTTTAAATATTGATAGATAAACACAACATCAAAACGATGAAGTGTACAATACTTCGGGACTATGATCTATAAACGGAGCAGAAAAATGTATAGTTTCCAAAGCTACTCCATTTAATTAACCTTTGAGTCAATGGAAGACCACTTAGGTATATATGCCACACCTTTTGTGGACATGTTAAACGTTAGCATTATATACACGTGCACGCTGCTGCAGGTAGCAGTGCAGATATTTCGCATTTTGTGGGATGTTATGCTGGTGAACATGAGAAGCTTTATATCAGGTGCACATGAATAAGTTTAATTTAATTTAAAGTTAAGCGTTATTGTACATCAGCTTACCATCACATCGGAAAGTACTCCTAGTTGCATCTTTGGGAAAATCCATAATAAAAAACATGGAATGTTACTCAAATTCTGCTAACCTACACGCAGTAATTTTCAAAACTATACATGAGTTCATGCAGTTGAAATTCTTGCCCTTCCAATTCATTAGATGCATGTAATAGTGTCTGGTCTCCCACAATCACTAGGCTAGAAACTCCAAAAGTACAGGAATTGTTTTCAAAATGTAAAACGCATTGGATCATCGCCATTTCTGAAGAAGCTCAATAGGCACCCTATAACAACGAGAATTCAACGGAAAGCTTAGGCATTAGCTGTCTTCTTTTTCACCAATGGCTGTCCTAATTATTTTACACGTATTTTTTGAGAATACAGACCATGGCGAGATCTACGATCAATTTGCGACCACCGTATTCGCAACAAGCCATAACACACGACGACCATTGGCATGAGAGCATTCAGATACCCACTTGTCTAGAATCAAATTCATCTTGCGCTGAAATACTGTCCGTCAGCATTAAACTTCAAGAAACGGATATCTTTCTAACTTCAAGATTCATAGATCGGATCGGATTTCACTTCACTGTCAAATGACTTTATCGTGCATTGACTTTCATGTGTCTTATCAAGAAATATTTTTTGTACATCTCTTGTGTAAAGCGAGGTCGCCAACAAGCAGATTGGTAGCACCTCCTTACTTAAGTGTACACACCATTGATGTAGGTACATACAGAGTTGACATATTGTGTTCTTTGAAAATAGTGATTATTTCTATCATGGTTATAATAAGTAAGCACTCATTTCAATAATGTGTAAAAGTTTATAATGCCACAAAGCTCTCGCTGCCTCTTTAAGCAAGCTACGGCAGAGGAATGACAAAATGTCGGTACAATCACGAGTGATAAACATTCACATCAGCAATGCGCAAAGACCAAAGGGCAACCACGGACACTGTTTGACACACTATTGTACAAACGACCAATCACAGTGTGTTAGACGCCAAATATCTGGTTAAAAACAGGGGAACAGATAATAAGCAATCTTTACAGTTCTGACAATAAATATCAAAGAGAAGCCGAACAAAGAAGTTATACAAGCAAACGATAAGTACTCTAAAAACAGAAATTGAGCAAAATAGGAAAGGATAATGAAAAAGAGAGGAAAAAGAATTTCTGTTTTTAGAGTACTTATCGTTTGCTTGTATAACTCCTTTGTTCGGCTTCTCTTTGATATTTATTGTCAGAACTGTAAAGATTGCTTATTATCTGTTCCCCTGTTTTTAACCAGATATTTGGCGTCTAACACACTGTGATTGGTCGTTTGTACAATAGTGTGTCAAACAGTGTCCGTGGTTGCCCTTTGGTCTTTGCGCATTGCTGATGTGAATGTTTATCACTCGTGATTGTACCGACATTTTGTCATTCCTCTGCCGTAGCTTGCTTAAAGAGGCAGCGAGAGCTTTGTGGCATTATAAACTATTATGACTGACTTCCGCATTTTGAATTACGTTTACAAGTGGTCGCATCGCAAGAGAATGTGTAAAAGCACAGTGTTCATCAACTCCGCATCACTTTCCGGAAAATTTTTTTTGAACATATTACATTTATCATATTTTTTGGGTGACAACATCACCGAGAAATATAAATAATATTCATGTTGATATTGACTAACTATGTGTATTATGCATTTTCTTGACGTTCTGAAGTTCCAATCAATCCCAAAATATTGAAAGAAGCTGGTCATGTTAATGGTGCGATTTTTAAAATTCCAGTCTGCAGTTAATTCTCTACACTTTGGAAGCTGTGTATCTCGATGATCCCGAGTTCATAGTATACATATTATTTCCAGCATGATATTGCAGCTCTTTGCATTTTTATCAGTGCATATAAAAAGTGGTTCTTGCACGGACATTCTGTGTATTGAATGCATTGAGATATCATTGCAATTCCTCGCACTATGGCCAAGAACTCTATATCATGCAGGAAATATAATACCGCATAGGTTGGTGTGCCTCCACCTGTAATCATAGAAATTAACAATGCCATAGAAAGTCTTAGAATTGAAATTGCATGAAAATTATGGCACACGTCGCGGGAACTTTGTTGGGGTAAAACGCAAATTGTGCGAGCTGGTCTCCATGTTTTCTGATTGGCATTTATATTTATCAAGCCAATTTGTGATCTGGGTTGTTGCCCCTTAGAACATGGACACAACAGCAAATATGAATTTACAAAATACTGCGGCGTTAGGATGACAAAGAAGGAAATCCTTTAAAACGTTCTATACGTTCATCACTTTGAAATATCGCTCCTATAATCTCTCAAGAGTATAATCAGACACATATGCAACTTGTAATGTCAATTTGTAGAACATGCATGCATTGCTCCAGCTTGAAATCAGAGGCCAAGAAATCTTAGAGTATTCATTATACTGTAAAGTGTTCCCCTGTTCACTATATTTGAACAATTTTCAAAATCTTTGCATTCTTTCGAATATCAGCTTCCAAAACATCATCACACTTTATCACATGCGTCATTTAATGATAAATTGAAAAGTTCCAGCGACATTTCACTTATCTGAGAAATGATTGTCGGTAAAGCAGCTTTCAGTGTGTTTATTCTAGAAAAGGACTAGGTTTCGTGACCGCTTGAACTTATCCAATAATTAGAACTTTTATCTGTGAATTCTTGAGATGTTCTTGCAAACAGCACACCGACCACTTTCAATTATGATTCTGTGAACCAATTAACCAATTTTAATTCGTATTCCATTTTTGAAAAATTGGAAAATAGTTTTCAATGACTGCTACAAATAGACGCAGCATACTAATCCATGGAAAAGTAAGTAGGCTATTTCACATGAAACAATGCCACCATCTCACAAATCTTTTCATGAAAATCTTGTAATTTACTGTCAACAACACTTCCACAACCAACTTGACAAATAGTTTGACTTGATATAATGTTTTAGATCGAATCTGATCTACAATCCATAGATCTTTTGATGTGCCATCATTGTACCCATAGAAATTAACAATACCATAGAAAGTCCTAGAATGGAAATTGCATGAAAATTGTGGCACACGCCGGGGGAACTTAGTTGGGGCAAAAAGTAAATTTTGCGGACTGGCTTTCTTGCTTTCTGGTTGGCATTTTCAATTATCAAGTCAAATTGTGATCTGGATTGTTGCCCCTAGTCCAAAGATCATGTACACAAAAGCAATAGTGAAATTACAAAATAGTGCAGCGACAGGATGACGAAGAAGGAAATCCTTTAAAATGTTATGCATGGTCATCATTTTGAAATATCGCTCCTATAATCAATCAAGAGTATAATCAGACACATACGCAACTTGTAATGTCCATTAACAGATTATACATTGCTCCAGCTTGAAATCAGAGGCCAAGAAATCTTACAGTATTCATTTTATTTTGAAAGATTGCCCTGTTCATTATATTTGAACAATTTTCAAAACCTTTGCATGTTTTTGAATATGAGCCTTCAAAATATCATCACACTATATCACATGTCATTTAGTGATTAATTGAAAAGTTCCAACGACATTTCATTTATCTGATAAATGACTGTCGCTAGAGAAGCTTTCGATATGTTTATTCCAGAAGAGCGCTAGGTTTCTTGACCGTTAGGAGGAGAAATTATCCAATAATTAGAATTTTTATCTTTGAATTCTTGAAATGTTCTTACAACCAGTGCACCGACTACTTTCGATTATGACTCTGTGAACCAAATTTCAATTCGTATTCCAGTGTTGAAATATTTGAAAATGGTTGTCAATGACTCGTACAAATAGACGCAGTATATAAATCCATAGAATAGTAGGCTATTTCACATAAAACAATGCCACCATCTCACTTAAAATTGTCTCCATGAAAATCCTGCAATTTGCTGTCAACAACTTCCACAACCAACTTGGCAAATAGTTTGACTACATAGAAGTGGATAATAGTACTTTGGATAATAGGACTTTCTATGGTATTGTTAATTTCTATGTTTGACTATAATACAATGTTTTAGATCGAATATGATCTTCAAACCATAGATTTTTCCATGTGCCATCATTGTACATAGGCAAGATATCAAACTTCCATTCTAGTGTATTATTATCTACTTCTATGATTGTACCATAGACTTCTAAATTTTCTAAATTCTAAATTTAGAAGTCTATGATTGTACATAGGTGAGATATCAAACTTCCATTCTAGTGTACTATCATCCACTTCTATGACTGTAATTGAACTCACTGTCTATGTTACTTAAAGCTCTCGAAGCTTCGCGTCTCGTGATTCAAATAACATAGACAGTTTGTTCAATTCTGGTGGAAGCACTAAAAGCTACGCGGTAATATAGGTTTTCCAACATTAATGTAGAAATATGTAGATCAAATGTAGACATATGCAGCATGAAATATGGAAGCATAGAAATGGATGTGATGAAATGTAGAAATATACAGATCAAATGTAGCTGCTCATTAGTAAATTGTGCAGACTAATCGTCAATCACTATAGAGACTAACATTTAGGATGATGATGATGATGACAAATTCGAATGTCATTCATGGCACGGTGCCTTTCATTGTTATTCATCTATCATGTAGTATGGTTTCTCCAATGCATCGTGCCAACCAAGTCAAGAATTGAAAAGTTAAAACAAATTGATGCAAACATTATTGAAGCTAAAATATGCATTAACTGGGGGTAATGAACCATGACATTTAAGGTTGTGGAAATAGTCTGCATATTTCTACATTAATGTTGGGAAACCTATAAACACATCACAGTGTTCATAGACATCCCTGATATCTATCATAAGGATATCTGAAAAAATAGACAATGGATTTGACAATTTCCAACTTATAATGTCCGATTATTTCACATTCTACTTCGTCACCACCAAATCCTGCAACTGCATTAATACTCACCACTTCTTCAGAGAATTCGTATAACGGCGGCTTACACACAGACAAAAGGGAAACACAACAACGATATCGACATGTTGGCTGAACACTGCCACCTGGCAATAGTCCGAGACCCTCGGCCAAAATCTGCTCGACTTCTGAGGTAGCTCCACCCGTGACAAGAGTTTGCAAGAATGACAATGCAGATGGATTGAAGAATGTCTGAAATACACATTTTAATGCAATAATATACAATATTTCATGGTCATCAATATAATCATTCAAACATTCTTCCTGGAATTTTTTTCAAAATTAAGGCATGCGATGGAGGAACTTAGTGACTTGACAGTAAATGCGCGTGAAATATCCGGGCAGGTCCACCTATCTCGGTCTCCTGGAACGGCTGCCAATATTTTTGCGATAGATATGCTGTACATTCACATTGATATGGTTAATTTCTATTTGGATACAAAACTTTCACCTTCGTATACAGTATTACACAACATGTGGATACGTAAGTTTTCTAAAGTTGCCAATTTTGATTGATTCAAAAATATTGCAAATAATAAAATTCTTTACAATTTGTGTTTTTCGGAGTGTTTTCCTATTACTCACATTATCTCCGTCATTGTCCCAAACAACGTCAGCATAATTAGCATAATGGGCAGCCAGATTATCCAACATGAACAATAGAAACGAACAATAAAACAAATAATGTGAACAAGACTCACTATCAAGACGCATTATTTCACATTTTCAAATAAACATTTCAATATAATATGCCTAAAATCGTCTGACAATAATGATAAGGCACAAGCAAAACACTTTTTGTGTTGCTGTCATTGAATGACCGGATGAGGCTTCTAAACAAACTACCAGAATATTTGAAGCTTAATCTGAGTGTTTTTATTTTTCAGTCTGTTCGAAGTACTGTACATGCACTTTGATAAATGGGATTCAATTTTTCAATAGTTGTCAATAATTCAAATTACAGCAATCTTGGTGATTTGAAGTCATCATGATCAGAAATTCCATTTTACAGAACTCAAAGCACAGTGATGGAATCACATAATAAATCACTCTATGGATGGAATGTTAATAATAAATATTAAAATAATTTGAATCGATGTAATAGCACTGATACAGAATATACTCTTACCTTTTGTATAAATGCTACTTTTGGATTTGCTCGATGTAAGGTGAAAACATAGATTTGGAATTCACATTGGTAATTCCACCTTTTGGATTTAAAAAGTTGACGAACTGCGAATTGTACTTTTTAGCAAGTAGTAATCGTCATATGCATGTACACTGCACAGTGTATTGATTTGGAAGTTCGCTATAGTCTTTTCTGAGTTTGAAAATTTGCTATCGACTCGGCATCATAGCATACCATCTAAAGCCTCATATTATCAGACATTTAAATATCAACCTACTCGAAATCCTTACTTGTTGACGATTATGATTTAAGGAAACCAATATATGGCGAGAGTAAAATTTTTGCGTAACTTCCGCATTATTTTCTCTCGCCGAAATTCAAGTGTCCTCATTTGTTGATGATCTAAAAAATCACCTCATAAAATGCTTGTTGATGATCTCATAAAATACTTGAAGTTGTGATCATACTGTATATAAAAAAGAATCGTCAAAATCCTATGATGCATGTACATACATATCTAAGATACTACCTATACATTCAGACATTGGAATATGAAATTTAGAACATAAATGCTAAACTACAAAATGCATCAAAAATAAAGAGTACTGCCAATGTATCCATGTCAATATATCGATAAAAATTTGAATAATTAGGAAAACATCATTTCATTTTGTTCTTCAGTTCAGTGGTAGAAACTGAAATATGCCGCTTGCTGAGTTCACTCGTTCACTAGTGACCGCCTGAAAACCTCGTTTGCTCACTCACTTACTCGAAAGTTCAAGTGCACTGATCAACATCCACTGACCGTCACAGGATCAACAGCTTCGATGGAGATCCTCTGGCTCCCTGCTAAAGCCACAAGAAGTATGGCATTACTATTAGTGATCTTGTGCTTCACAAGCGCGAGTTTGGACTGTCACGGAGCAGTTATGTTTTGCGTTTTGGCGTTCGGCGCATCATGCAAGGCCCATGCTTCACCTTGTGAGAAACAAAACCAGAAACGATAAGCTTGATCACAAAGTCCACCATTGTAAGTCGGGTATGATAGCTATCCGCAAGCGACGTGTTTTCTTTCAGTCATAAAGTTCGTCATCGCGCAAGTCTGCGATAAAAACGACCGTGCCAACGCCGTTCAATGATCCGACAACGGCAATTATCAAAATGGTAGAACAAGTTTGATTATACGAGCGCTTCCAATTCTGAGGAGATTCATTCAAACGTTGGTTGAGAAATATTTCAGCTTCTGATCACTGCATATCCTCGTTGCTTCCTTAGTTTTGCTTTACATTTTTTTATTTCCGGCTTGTCCACCAGAAATTGTATTGTCTCTCATATCAGACAATTATCGAAGAGCAGCACCGCGCAGGGTCAATGCATCTGGCATGATGAGATCTGATCTCCACAGCTCCTTTTGAAATAGCGTAAAGATACAAAAATGTCATAAATGAGTAGTACAGTTACATTCATTTGATGGCCAGGAACAGTGGCGAGTTTTTGTAATTGCCATTTTCGATGAAAATTCAGGGCCGCTCCTGGTCAATTATATTTGGCCAGCAAATATAATTGACAAGGAGTGACCATGAATTTTTCATGGAAAATGGCAATCACAGTTACTGTATACGTGAGGTGATATTACTTCGGACACAACCAAATACACATTGCTGTCTAGCTGCATTCAGTGCATGCAGTGAGAAATGCTGAGAAGATGATGGTGTAATCACCAGGTGAACTAATTTTCGTGCGCCTGGGCTATCTACTTTGACAATGATCGGAAGGACTAACATTATGGAGAAACTTATCGCAATGATCTGAATTTTTCCAATTTGAAGAAATCGTGGCAATACTTGATGGAATTCACAGCAATCCGCAAGCAAAGCGCGACTTTTCTCCTATTTCTGTAAGGTGTTAGGAATTCCTTTTTGCCCACTTACTGAGTTCCAGCATGTGCCATCGTTTTGAATTAGGCTTCATTTCTAGCAAATTGAAAGACTTAAACAATCTAATTCTGTGCCTGCAACTGTTTGTAGAGGTAGCATAAAATAGACTTACATTCAAACAAATAGTTTTGTGGCATCATATGCTATTTCGTCATGATCAGTTTTAGCCGATACAAATAATACACATGCGCACATGCAAGTGTGTAATTTTGTAAGACAATATCAATTGCTTCCATTTTCAAGTGGAGTCCATCGTATCATTCCTTAATGTACTCAATATCCCTATAAATGTCATGTATTAATGACTTTAAAAACATAAAGTATAGGGTGAGAAAAAATAATTGCATAACGTCATTTCAAAAACAACTTCGTAGAAATTCTACAAGACTATTCGAAGGACTTACCGTTGAAATGAGAGAGTCTAAAACAGATATATTGAACATTCTTCCAGTTGCAAAAGGTTGCGTCATAAACATTTCATCAACCACGGGATCATCGTCCTGATCCAAGAATTGAACATTTGCTTCGTGTCCTATAACACGAAAAATGTGTTAGTTGTTTGAATGACTCTTTAATTATTTCATTTCATACTACTCACGAAGTTCTGTCAGCAGTGGCACATTATCTCCTAAAACGTCCCCTTTGTAGCTCCCACCACTAGTACCTAAAATCAAATATACATCAAAGTTTCAAGAAACCAGTGGAAATAATAGAATGTATCATTGTGCAATAAAACAACTGACAAGCATATTCAACAAAGCTCATTGTACATGTGTATGCAATTTACTGTGAGTAATAAAGATGAAAGCAAATTATCAACAAACAAGTATTGAAATATAATGGCAATACTTTGGAAAAGAATTTGATCTAGTTGTGATCATATTCCTTTCATGAGACAGCATATTGTCCGAAATTTCAATGTCACACGCGCTTTGGTAAATTGGACTTACTGCAGCGTCGGCTATATCTGCAGAACGTCAGATAATAGGTATCAACAACAGAAGTTGAACAGAACATTAAATAATTAGGAATAGTTACAATAATTCAGAAAAAATAATGATCACAATTTATAAGGAATGTGAGGTGAGAGCGCCTTTGATAGTAGGCCCTAAAATTAGACATTTCATTTGATGTTTTACGTTGATCTACAGGTGCTGCCTAATACTTGTAGCGCTTTATACTGACGAAGTATGATTCCATGTTATCGTGATTCATCCTCATTTGTCACTTCAGGAACGGTACGTCAGGCATCTTGATCGCAGAGAGCGGAGATACTCCAAATATTTCCATGTCCTCCTAGATCAACTTCCACTTCAGTATTCCTAGCTGGCTTGCTTTCTTCAAGTGTTCGAAAAGTCAAGTGTCAAGTGGCCCCAAAAAGAGTCACAGTAAGCGTCTTTAAAGAATAGTCATGAACTCCTCGGAGGTAATGAGTACAGCTTTAGCGGAACTATCTGGTCTTTATATCATTTATCTTTAATGCAAAATTTGGTAATTTCCTATCTGATAATTGAGCGAGCAAATCCCGTCAGTCAGTAAGCCCTCACTGCGCAGGGAGTTTAGCAATCATGCAGAATCTACTTATTTTAAATTTCTTTCATTTGACCCGACTAATGCCTGAACCCATGCCTCCCAGACGATCATGCCAGTCTATAGCAACTTTTAGACCTCGATCGTACAAGAGAATTTTCATGCTATGATGAAAATCATCCTTCATTTATGACAGAAATTAATTCTTGCTAATTTGAATAATTAATTGAAGTAGTCCTGATGAGGACTGATGGCGTTCTCCAATCCGCGAGTGTACAAATGCAATGGAGGATTGGATACAAGCCAACCATTGGATTAAGCAGTTCTCATGGAGCTTTCTCGTGGCAACGAATTAAAATTGATCATAGAACAATCACAGAACATTTATTACTTCAATTCATCATCTCTAATCGGGTTTTACTAAAATTCAGATTGATTATTGTCTTAATATTATATATATGTTCCAGAAGTGTTTTGCAAAAGTTATACATCAGACAGTTTGTGACAATACACATCTTCCACCTTGATGAAAACATTTTGCAGTGAGAGCGGTCGAATATCAATAATTGTGTGTATGTATATCGCAACGATGTGAATGTTGTTAAAACAGCAGCTTGATCAGCAGACTCAAAAGATAAACAATATTGATTAATTCATTCACTGCGATAGATTGGTATTTTGCGTTACAATTTAAAAGACTCACAATCCCATTAAGTCACGAAACAATTTAAAATATGATCAAGTTAAGAGAAGGCATTACCTTAAAGATAGTTCCACAAGCAATGATCAGAAAACAGACATCACAATAAAATGATTTTTTGAAGCGGTAATAGCAGCAATGTATGAAATAATTGACAAAGCGTAAATAGTGATGCATTCAGCAGATTACCGAAAGTTAGAAGATTTGGTCTAATGCGTGGCCGATCTAAAATTCAAAAACAAATTCTGCTTGAGCAAATAAATGCTTAAACGCAGGAAAAATTGAGAGACAAGAAGTGCACCATCAATAAAAAGAAAGGAAGAGCAGTCCCGTGTCTTTTAGCTTTGATGGGATTTATCGAAATAGCTTTTGAAAATACAGGCCTACTATTCAAATGTTGATTATATATGACTAAATTCCAAAGAGTTCTCAACATTGCCATGATGTCCAACGCACATCTAGCATCCTATTGATTGTTTGCCTCTGTTCAAACAGTGCTGTTTTACGTATATATGGCTTTACATAGTCTCTATATCTTCTGGCGCTTGCACTAAAATTTGACTTATGTGCATGCAAACTATTTAAATGTCAACGAAAGTTCGGAGCATCTATATACATGTACATGTAATTACCAGCCATTTCAGATGATTTACGCTTAACCTGATTTTAGCATTCTTATATCTTAACAAACCTATCATTTCCTCTACACAGTTTTCATAACTTTTGATTTTAAAGTAAAGTTAGGACCAGTGTTTAAATATATTAAGTGTGCAATCAACTCATTGCTCTAATGTATTTTTTTGGCGACATGTTCGCCATCTTCTTCGGCAAAATGATTTTCAGAAATTCATATTTACCAATTTCAAAAAGTTACTGTGCCTAAAATTTTTGGCAACAACTCAATTTTCCAATTGATTCCTACATGAAATTCATCAAGCTTTTCATATTTCATCCCAACTTTGCTGATGGACGTGTCATTTCTTAATGGTGTGGTTTTACAGATGAAACAGAGGAGAAAATGCTTCATTTGGTGCTTAGATATTGTTTATCTACATATTTCAGATGCATCAAATACAAATATTTCCTGGAATGAGAAGAAAGGAATCATTGCTTGCTGATTTAGTAACATTTTTTGTTTATGCTGGATATGTCACGTTTCACATCCCATAGAAGGTCAACTCTGCGTGGTTGAAGCACGTGACCCTCGTGTGGGTCCTAAAACAACACAGCATGCTCTTTTTTAGCGATGTCTTAAGTCACTGTGCCCAGAGTACACCAGCTGTTGGAAATTCCACCGTCATCATGAGAGTTGAACGAGATGCTCCCACACAAATAACTCGACGTTTACACTGTTGTGGCGTCACACCGAATTGTTGTCTGACTGCTGTTATTAAAGAGTAAAGCAGACAGCGACAGACACTGACTCAGTGAGACTGTGTGAACGACAGGCTGAGAGGCGCATGGTGTTATAAATTTTGCTGTAGAAAAATCATTCTGACCTGCGCGTAAAATGGCGTCTGGTAAGTTGTTGTACATGATAGTAGGTTTATTCAACTTAAATCGTTAAATTTGCGTAACTCCTAGTGAATGTTCACTACAGATACTGCAGTTGATGTCCCATGAAAACGGCTCTATATCTCAGTTAGCAAGAGTCTAGCTTTTTAGTGCCAACGAGGCTCATTGCTGACTTACATCCCATTCATGTAGGGGTTGATCTAGTATAAATAATTATGACACATTCAACTGGATCAGCAAGTCGGTCAAATTTTGGCATATGATGAAACTAAAAGCAACCACCATAAATGCATGCGGTGCGCTAATTTACGCCATGTAAATTATACATGATCAATTAAGTGAAATTCGCAAAAATGATCCATTTCGAACAAGTTTACCACAAGAGTGTCAAGTATAGCTTCTTCCAAGTTGAGACGTTGAATAATGAGCGTCTTTTAAGAACAGTTTCAGTATGCCTATTTAAGAAAAGGGAATGGCAGCTGACAGAGGTGGTACATTATGTGAGTTAGTACTTTCATTTTAAGAAAATAAGCGGATCTGCAGTCAAATTCAATTAGCAAGTTGATTAGCAATTGATTAAAGTTGATTTTTTATTACCAACTCATGACCTGATTTGATGATGACTGATCAGACAATAAATGACGTATTATTCGGACGCAATGTGCGTGTAAGTAACCGGATAACTGATGCCTAGTTATTCCCACGTGAAAGTGTGTGCCAACAGCCGAAACTATGCAGTGAGGTTATATAGACGATACAATTAGTCAAAGTAGCAATTATTTTGCTGAACGGTTTAATTCTTCTATGACATCATGATCACTGCCACATATTCTGCATACTTTTTTCAGCAATACTCGCTAGAATTGGGTACCTGCTTCTTAGAAGTGGATATCTGTTGAACAAGTTACCCATGATTCATTCACAGTAGGTCTATTTTATTCATGTAGTACAGTTATCCCAAATCGAATTTACCGGAAATTTCAGAGTTATGTATTTTGTACATAATCATCTGCTGGATCTGTCTTTTTAGCAATTTCAGGTCAGTTGGGAGTGAGACCGCAACTGGTCAGCCAACTGAAGTAAAGTGATTATAGTTAGCACTACCTAGCAACAACATTATGTTTTGGATAAAATTAGACACTATTGAACGTAGGATTGGAAACTTATTACGCCGCCGCACTGGTTAAGTGTTAATGCCGATATCAGACGCACATGTGCTGTGGAATTAACTGATATCTGTTCGCAACGTCCAGATATAAATTCGAATGTTCAGCACTCGAATTTTAATTAACACAAGTGATCAAACCAAAGGCGAAACGTTGGTTTATTTTATATAGCTTTATAATATGAATTTCGTTGGAAGCCCTTTTGTGAATTGATGCAGTCTATAATATTCTAACCGATAAAATCAAATCTACGTTTGCTTAATTCAGTGTCCGATGTCCCAAATGTTTTAACTTGCTTCTGAATGTTTCTTGTTGCTTTCCATTTTTCTGTTGTGAATATAGTTTTATTTTTCAGTGATTTGCCGGAAGCCGAGGAACTATTGTGTTAATTGCTCAATATATTTAAATGCAATTAATACAAAGTATCTGTAGCTTAAGGCAGGAGCATCATTCATCATCTGAATGTTTCTTGTTGCTTTCCATTTTTCTGTTGTGAATATAGTTTTATTTTTCAGTGATTTGCCGGAAGCCGAGGAACTATTGTGTTAATTGCTCAATATATTTAAATGCAATTAATACATAGCATCTGCAGCTTAAGGCAGGAGCATCATTTATCATTCTTCCTTATTTGCATCAGACCGATAACTAACTAACAATCAATCATTTAAGTGATATATCGATGCTTTAGTGATCATTTTAGTGAATCGAAATCTAAAACTGATCAATGAATGCGTGCACAACTGGTTATCAACAAGGAGATGAAGTATTTGTAGATTCCAGACAAAGATTACAATATGTTCAGTGGGCAAAAGTTGGCAAATGCAATAATATAAGAAAACAATCATATAGCGCCCACATCAATGCGTAGATAAATGAGTGGTCTACAGTCGTCTATTAAGTACCTTGACAATCGATTTATTTCTATGCCAAATCAACTCTGACTTTCTAACCATAGAAATGGATCTTCATCTATATTTTTGTCTTCCAAACATCTACGGATAACTATGTAATTTTTCAATACTCTTCTGTTATCGATTGAGATATCAAATAAAACTGCTTATAAGAGCTGGCGAAAAAGTAATATCATAGATGTCGCCACAAATCATGCTTTGATTGCATACTTCTCTTATATACTTACTTTGGTTAGGACTAGGTGCTTGACTTTGAATCAGCTCAAACTACTTTTTGAATTTAACGTAGGCCTATTTTAGTTTCAGGTGGCTACGATGCAATGCTATGCAAAACTATATGAAAGCCGCATAAAAACTATATCTACACATATCAAGTCTCAAAGTCTGTGAGAGTACTTTTATACTCAGTTTAGATACTCAGTTAGCGTTTCACAACTTTGTATAACAAGTATACCAGAAAGTCCGATACTAGATCCGTACTTGAATGTCGAACAGTTTTATTCCTTCATGCAACAGCGTCGATGTCACATGAGTGTTAAGAATGAATGACCGGTTGTTCGCCATAGACTACATGTTACAATTTATAAAATTTACAAATTATAATTACAAATCATCAGACTATGCTTACCATTAAAAGTGTAGACTAGTTCAGGAGGTAAAGCAGATCAGCAAACATGATCTCATAATTAAGATGAGTTCAATTTTTTGTGAGGTAATAACAGTTTGTTTACCCAATGCAATGGAATTAGATTAAGCATCTCTTGGTTTTAGTAACACAATTGTTTTACATAGAATTTTTAGGCGGATGATCGAAAATAGGAACTTGAAGCTTTTCATCGGACTTTCAATTTTTCGAATCTCACCCATCTCTGCTGCACACCTATGTGTATGTGCACAACTTAAATATCTGTGCAAGGTACAGTGATGCACATGTGCTGATTATAATTTAAATGAACGCTCTAGACTTTTGTGGATGGCCTACGCGAAACTTCATAGATTGGTCATTATAACGAGAGTGGATTATAGGTCGTCACTAGCTGATTGTTAAAAGGTATAGTTCAGTAAGGTGGTTATAACCATGGAAGCGTAACCACTGAAGTCTTACAGCGGTTCCGGTTCCAACTCCATTGGATCGTGATAAGGAATTGCACAATTCAGAAGGTAATAAAGTAACATACATACGAGTATATGTTTGCTAATCTTGTTACTTCGAAAGTTTGAATATGAATCTACGATTGAACCCTTTCATGCGATTGAAAACGAAACATTTTCATTGCATTGTCCAATGTCTACATAAATTATCCGTTTCATTCCTATTGTGTCCATTTGGCAATATTTCTATACACATTTCTTGGGACAACATTGTTGCACAATGTTGATCCGAAAACGCCAAAAATTTATAATTTATAAGAAAGAGGAGATCAATGCGATTATAATGGCATCGCTCCCAACCTGCAATGCTCGGAAAAAATTGAAAATAATTTAATAATGAGAGGGTTTAATTAGAGGAATTAACATCTCAATTCGTGCATTCATCTGTAACTTAACAGAATATTTCCATAATAATGTCCTTAATTTCATAAGAGTATACAAAGGGCTCCGGCCATGTGTTAGATGGTCGGCAAAGCAGGATCTACTAAAAGTAAAAGCAAAAGAATAATCATTTCGCAGTTCACATACACTGGCTGCTTTTGAGGAGCAACATATCCTCCACAATGTCATCGTTCAGTCGAGTCTAAAGATTGAATCTTCAATGGGAATTGGGGAACATTTTACCGTGTCTGAATCTACGTATGTATTCATCACAAGTCTCAGACTATTTACCGGAACTTGTGATTTTCCTGTGGTTCCGGCTGTTCGGGTTCCACATCCATGGTTCTAACTATACATGTATAATACCAGGAAGATCTTACTTGAGTGGAAAATGTTCTTCCAGAAAATTTCACAGATTCAAAAAGCCTCAATCCGAAAGATACGATGTAGTTTAATAGAGATTTTTAAATCGAATCTTTGTGAGAACTGAACACTTTGCCTTGAAGTAATGGTTAATGCCACCTAGATCCTCTTCATAATGGAAGGGCTTTCCATCCTTGTCAATAGCAGATTATTCGCGAGCGTTGTTTTATTGCGCAGTGGGATTCTCGTTATCTCGAAATCTCCTCTGGAATAATATACCTCTGAAGGATACGTTGTTTATCATTTATTTCATCCAATGTTAATAGCTATTCTCAAAAAATTCAGACTCATGCAAGTTGCTTAAATGGACAAAGGAAATTGTTCTTTATATATTATTCATTCATTTGCATTTAGTCAAACCTTTCAGAAGTCGCTCACAAGTTAAATAGCAAATTCTAGTGTATATCCCTTTCGTGCAAAGGAAAATCAAAATCGTTCAATAGTAAAACCAATAATACTCGTAATAGCATTTGGTTTTGATGAATTCAGATGAAAATCGGCTGCACTATCCTATTTTTGCCCGGTATTCGAGTTTTAGAAAACATTAAAGGCACCGCAATTTCTGCGCGGGTATTCCGGGGTACCGCGGTTGCCCAGTACTTGATGTTCGACCTTATGTAAATAGCGAGTCATTCTAGTAATTAATTCCTACGTTGTATTGATGAAAATCGTTCATGACTTAGAGCTTCTCAGTTGTAGCACCCAGGTCCTATAACATAAGCGGTTTGAAAGGAAGGCATCCAATTTCAAATAATCCAATGAATTTCAATGCTATCCTGCTTTTTTTATAGAAAAGACCTAAATCTCGTTGAAAGACTTTCATCATCAGAATATTTTAGCACTCAGCAATATTTTATGATTATTGCAGCCGTAAGGCATAGAGAACGCGCAGCAGCCTGTTGTGAATTCACCTTGTTCATCCATTCTGGCAGTCAAAGGCCAGTTAGGACTCTACCAAGGCGCATCGAGGATCCCTTCTGTGACGAAACGGTTGACAACGAAATTAGTGCACAAAATTCTCGGGTGAGAACATCATTCTGTCATGATATAATGTTGCACAACGACTTTGACACAATCCTTCCCCATTGACCCTGAACTAATTCCGTTCAAGAAACTCACATCTACGGTAGTGCTTCTTGCATACTCGCAAGTACATGCATTTAGTGAAAAAGGAATATTAGATTCCTTTTAATAACCAGAGATGGAAAATAACTTCTCATCTTGGTGGATTTGAAACACTGACCTCTGGTATTCTAGGTCAACGTTCTACCAATGGAGCTATCGCCGAGCGATAAAGCGACATAAGTCCTCAATTGAAGAATCCTTGATATCGAATCACTCCTTGGCTTTATCCCCCAAAGCAACATAGCATCAACCGTCAAGCCAAACTACTGAAGCAATATATCAGTAATTCAGAGACAGTATTATACTGTGAAAAGGGGACGTAGTCCACACAGTATTCAAAGAAAGATGTAATAATAATTCAACAGATGGAAAATAATTCCGCGTCTTGGTGGATAATTTTGGTGGATTCCTTTCTTCTGAAAGGAATAATTTTTACATAACATGCACTTTCTTCTTCTAGCGATAACCTGTAATGAGGCTAACAAGCACCTCTATATTTGTTTTGCAAAGTGTAATCGTTATCGAGCGCCGTATTCATTTGATAGTTAGAATCAAAAGTGAGCCTTGAGCATTAGATTCCAGATCTGGTGTATACAGTCGAGTCACACTACAAAGTATCAGATGACAGAAAATATAAGCTGTAGGTAGCTATAGACACACCTATGAGTTTATCACACGCATCACTCGCCTTCAATCCAATGATTAAGGTCACGTGCTTTCCACTCAAATACCTCTGATAATGAAATGAGAATGGGAGATCAGATTCGAAATTGATTACCGCACAAACATTGTAAAATCAGTGACAATTCCACTCACTTCGCGGCATTGTTTTGATATTTAAAGCGCAAAGGATCGGCTCCTTGTCGGTTAGGGTGGGATCCAGAGAGATGGTGTCATGGGCAGACAAGATAACACATGATGAGCATTGTTTGATGTTCACGGCCCGAAGAAATGCACGATTCAATGGCGAACCCTAGAAAAAATCCAAGGCTAGCAAAATCCTCATCTTAAAAACAATTGTATCACATCGATGCAAAGGTTCATACAGGATTAACACAACTAAATTGATTGAAAATATTAGTTTTCTACATTGCAGAAATGCAACTGTTTTTAATGAATATCTGTTTAACGGTAGAGGCAAGACTTCAGCACGAAGTCGTTAAGAGAATGACAAAACTAACAAAAAAGGATGAACTAGCAGAAAAAAGAATCACTAGCAGATTGCTCTCAATTCGAATGCAGAGCGGGCCAGCAGAGGGCCGATGGGAGTGTAATCGAGACCATGCGCATATTGGTTCAAAGGACTATTTTTCCTTCATGAGCGAGGAATAAAGGCGTTATTGAAAGCTGAGTGATAACTTGGTCATGTCATGTGTTTCTTACAACAGAGCAAGTAATTCTCAATGACAAAACCAAACTTACTATACATATATTACCATGTGTGTGACCATTATTTATTGGAAAGATCGAACAGTCAACATTATAAAAAAACATAATTGCGTCAAATGCGCAACACAACTGTGGATGACAAATCAATTTCAAAGAGAAGATGACAGTCTATGAGAAGCAAAAGTATCTATGCAAGGTAACATCGACACCAACTTGCCAACTTTTTTACATGTTGCACCTACATGTATGACAAGCTACATCAATTATCTTCACATTATTATTATCACAAATACTGCATAATTATGACATATTAATAACATTTCTCAGGAAATTGCACGGAGAATGTATGCAAGCAGCCTTTAGTGGAAAATGATAAACGACGAGATTATTGAATTTAAGCAATTTTAGCCATTTTTGAATCGGCATCACCGGCCAATGGCAGTAGGCTGACGTTCTGCGGGCCGGTTTATGGTTAAGTGCTAATTACAGGATTTTCGAACTACTGCAGATTTCGATCGTACAATTACTTTTTCAATCGCTTTAGAATGGACATTCAATACAAAAATCTGTATACTTACGGGCAGAATATACAGTTTGGGGAGATTTTGTAGTGTTGTCCATTCCTTGGCAATAAAGTCCGGATCGCCAACAATAACAATGTCTTTTAGTTGTTCATATTCGATACTAGATGATCGGAGGGGCATGATGAAGTTGCAAAGGCCAATCCCTGCCGACTTTTTGTGTGAAATGAGGCACACAACAATATGATCCTGGAAATGCTTGTTTACTGCTACCCGATATGTCTGCAAATAGTAAGTCTGATGTTGTATTTAGTTGACAATATTGAACATGCGACGTTGATGGAGTTCAATTATTTCGAAGTCTCTGAATGACTGTGCCGTTAATGTAAATATTCTAACCAGCACCTTTTTTTATTTTGTGGTCGTTATATACTTTTTAGAAGTAAACAAGAAGCTAGAGATCTCATATTGAACTAGGCCTACTGATGATTCCTGATATCGGATCAAATGAAGCTATTCAGGTCTGTTCCCATCTTTCAACTGAGGATGCAACTCATTATAGTTATTTTATCTCCAGCGATTCATATTTAGTCAAGTACAGGTGAACCATTTTTATAGGCATGAACGTCTCCTCATGAAGGCGGTGGAGATATTGCTAAATTCATTGAATAAAGAAAATGTATCTACAGAGTTGCAATTTCGCGGTACACATCCTAACTGCGCATTTTACAAAATCCTTCTGTAACAACCAATAAATAATGAAACTGCACAAATTCTGTGGGTGGCGACCTATTTTATCCATAATGTTTATATATTTAAACATATTCACAACCTGTAGAAGCAGTTGCATTTGGAAAACTGTGTCTTGAAAGAAGAGTTTGCTAATTTTGCAATAACGCATTAAACATTTAGATCTTGTATTGCGTGTAATACACGAAATATGAGAAGATCAAGTCTGGTAACATTAGCAAACCTTTTAATGCTTTATTCCACCTGGAATAGAACAATTGTTATATTAAAATCGAATGAAGCAAAAGCGATAAAAGAATGTATGGCGGACGCAACGCTTGAAATAGATCAAAAATCAAAATGACCATTTTTCCAATTAGAATTTACTTTAATTGCAACTCTGTAGGCCTAGATACTGCGGTACTTATGAGTTATCTCCTCCCCCCAGGTTTTTAAATTTGCCTTTAATCTGCAAAAATGAATCAATCATCAATTCAGGTAGACGTGCTTAATTATATCTTCTACCCACATGCAAAACTTTATGTACTAGTATATCGGACAAGTGCTTCTTGCATTAGAGACGATAACGTGAAGTGTAGCGATGTCAACAGTTTGATTTGACTTCTTCTGTTCGACGCATTATTGTTACTCGTGTGTGCATTGTTCTCTCTCCCTCTTCGTCTCATCCACTGCTATTTGAAATCTTACCACGACCATTGTCTTGGCACACCTTTTTTAAGTTAAAAATGCTAGTGGATTGGATGTGGCCTGGTCATCATCACTTCACGAGTTATGAGAAATTAACTTTATTTACCTCAAGTGCTTTCTGGTCAGACGATGAAGTCAGAAGAAGTCAGATCAAGCTGCAGACAACGCTGCACTTCAAGTGATCGCCCCTAATTCAAAAAGTACTTGTCTTATTTGCACAAATTTTGGTACGTGGGTAAGATGTCCTCACTCACGTGTACTTAAAGTTTTGAGACGATTGATTCATTTCTACGGATTTTAGAAAAATTTGAAAACATGGGGAGGAGATAACCCATAAGTGCCCATACTGCTTTTTAAAGGTGATTTGAAATCGGTTCATCCTTGAATATATCCTTGGTCATCCTTGAAGTATTCTTGAATAAAATTTGGCGATTATTTCGTGCGGACTATTCTTTCATATGTATTATATTATTGTATTATCAGTTTTAGTTACTAGCATGAATAGACTTAGGCTATTCGTCATAGTGATGTAAGCCGTCCGAATTTTCAATTGTGAAATCAATTCACTGACTGCGGTTTAGCAAGCTAACAAATGCGAAAATAAATCAATTTCATCATCACTTGTAATAGAAATATAGTCAACCTATTAGAGAGAAATAACGTGGTTAAACAAGGAAATGTCCGCTGTCACTGTTGTTGCAATGGAAAAGAAAAGTATAAGAAATATTTCGGGTGAAGTATGTCTTAGTTGTCATAAGTTATCAATTGGGCAGCATTGATGTGATTTTAAAATATTCATCCAAGGAAATTTCGTAAATTAGGCTTGCTGCATGAAGGGATTATTTACAATTTTCATTAAAATAGCAATTTACATTGAGCGTTATGAGTAGCACATTTCTAAAATTTCTTTGGATGAGTGCGCTTGTTCGGTGGTGGCATGAATCAAACTCTTTCATGTAAAACTTATCCACTGCCAAAGTAAAATAAGGAGACGTTTTAGTGTCTGCCGTTATTACATGTACTTACATGTCAGAATGTATGATCGAATTTCTTTAATCTAAATAATTGTAGATGTAACAATGCTCGGAGATTTTATTTATTGAGTTATTATATTAATTCATCTTTAACAACTCAAACACAATTTTGTTTCCTTACGACTGTGCTTTTGAATTCAATAGGCACCCTATTAATTTAATTCGAAAGATAAATACTAGGTTTGTCGGTGACGATTCGATCCACACCTCAAATTAGCAATTTAAATTATTTCTGCCGACTGTGTGGCGGCAAAGCGAAGCAAGCAGTCAACTGTAATCAATTGCGAGAAACTACCATGAGAAAATTCAACTTTATGACCTCATTTAAAAATTGTAATTCAGCACGGTTTATACTACTTATTTTTATTCCAAGTAGTCTTCGTCATAACATTTCAACCATTCAAGCATTTAGTTGAAAAAAAATCTAAAAACAGTAAAATAGTTGAACAGCAGGTTCGGGAGATCCATGATTCAATTTTGAAGAGAAGAAGAAAATTAATTTTCTTCGCCCAAGTAAAACATGCTATTTGATATCTCCGACTATGTACGTGCATAGTGATCAGAGCAATGATAATGCATGCCATGGGCCAGCGAGATGTGTTGATTTCAGAAGACTAGTATTCCATAGAGTAGGTATATTAGGTAGAGCAGTAACTCAGCATTTATCAAATACCCAATGTGCATAAAGTTTCGATTTAATTAAATGAACATGAGTCGAGACCAAGTACCACCTGTGAGGTATGCAAATTTCTACACTTTTGGAGAAATTAACACGAATCTGACTGATCATGATAGCAATACAGAATAAATAATAGTATTCCACAGATCGTCCATGTCATGTCAATTTTGAGAGGCAATATAGTTTGCTAAATTAGCAAGCAGGTGGGTCACCATTACTAAAAGTTCAGCCATAGATGTCAACCTTATTATAATAAGATTATATTCTTAAGCGTGATCACATCACAAACTGCCACTGAAAAAGCAAAACATCATGATCAAGAAAGCTTATTAACGTTGAAAAACGTTGAAAACGTTGATTGTATTTGCAAAAATTTAGCTTTTTAAACAACTGCTCAAATAATTTTTGGACCACAGGAACGCAATCTCCTTAAAAAACTGAATCCTTTGATGCAAAATTTTTCACTGTATGCATTTAATCACTTTTTTGAGTCGACAATCTACCTATATATACATACTCTTTGACTTCATCGTTCAGAAAAGTGTTTGCAAGACGATATCGGTGATAAGACTCCGGATTCCGACTTGGTATAGATAAAAATGTATACTCATATTATAGCAATGTTAATACGATGTCTATACGACATTGAAAATGTAGAATGAGCGAAGCGAGTGTTGAATATCAGACATCACGACTATCTATAGAAATCTTTCTATGGTATTGTTAATTTCTATGATAGAAATGATATTTAAAACAAATCATATCAATGAATCAGAACCATAGATGTATGCAGCCAAGATATCCATGAAAAACAGTGTAGCGAATTTTCAATTGCATTGACTAGATCATGGACTTCTATAACATAGCATCTCGACAGAAATCTGAACAGATATCATTGACCCTTCTATACGAAATGAGGCTGACTATTTGAATCGATGTCATTCATACAGAAGTTATGGGCATTGTATTCTTGTTATTCTTGCTCTGCGGGCGTTGTTAATTAGTGTTTTTCAAATCATCAGCGATGTTTGTGGAGACAGGAAAATGCTGAGCACATGCTCTGTGTTTGTGTACCGGTATAAGAATGACAGTAAATCTAAAGACTCTCCACCTACATTTCATTGCTTATCTTTGAAAAATGAGCCACAGAATCTATCGATAAAGAACAATGTGATTTACGCCGACGACCAAACCAAAATTACTCTTCTTTGGTGGCAAAGTTAATACATTCTCACAATTGTCTTCCTCAGGAAGAAGCAGAAGAAGTTTCAATCGATATGGAAGCATAGCCCTCGAATGTGAAATGAAAACTGACTTCGTTCGTCGCCTCAAATTAAACTAAAAAAATGTGTGAATACGAGTAAGACTATACTCGCACTTTATGAATTTCGGAGCGACAGAAATCTGATTGCAAGGTTACAGACGAGTATATTCTCCTGAACTCATCCTTGCAACGATCGAAGAATTCAACACAATAACGATCATGAACTTTTTTATCTTATTTTACACAGTGATTTTAGACCCTATATGGATAATGCATATCTCATAGGATGGATCATGAAATTTCATTAAGTGATGCAAAAATAATACAAGTTTGCAGTGCCATTATCTTCTACCACACAATCGAAATGAACACCCTGTATGGATATGGCTATTTCTGAATAATATTTATAAAATAAAGAGCTCGATTCTATCCTGGTGCATGTTGCATCAATATTCTGAGCTTCTATGCGCCACTATGGCATTAAAGGCAAATCAACAAACATATGTACTGTTTCTTTGGTGTTGGTTCTTCGAAAGTACCCGAATGAATAAAGTCATTTCAGGAAGTAAAACCAAAACCAATAACCAATCCACGAATCAACGTAGCACTTTGTGTTATTTGATGTGCTGCTTCACTTGGAAAAGGAAAGATATGACCTAATATTTGTAAAAAAGTGTAAACCTGAAATGCCAGTTTGTTTCCAAAGGATTAATTATTTGACTTTGATTATTGATTAACTCTCTTTTAAAATCTTGCGTGTTCGCAAATAATTTTTGTAAATAGCAGCACTCCAATGTTTTATTTAATTCAAAAAATGGTAGCCAGCAGATCTATGTGAATGACATTGATTGATACATGAATAAGTTTCCTCAGATTAGTGAACCGATACATGCTTAAATGCATCAATATGAAATACAATATCAGCCTCATCTCGTATACGTGCTATTTTAGATATCTGTCCAGATGCTATATTATAGAAGTCCATGACTAGATATAGACATATTCAACAATATCCTATAGCTTGTCTATGCTCCTAATGTATTTCCGATTTATGACATTTGTGATGTATGATCAAAGAAAATCTATGGCATCGTTCTGATATCGATAGCAGAATAGACAAATATATGTACTATCATTAGGGCCCAACCTAATTCACGGCAAAAAAATCGTGATTTCACGGAAGATTTTTTGAAGTAGACCAAATTTCACGGAAATTTCACGGGATAAGAGTTAACGGTAAAAGAACGTTCGAGACATGACAACAAACGACGGTATGACTTAAAACGCATAACATTGAACAACCGCAAAAATAAGAATGCTATATTCATGCACAGAGTAACAAGATTTTTCAAATAGGAAACGCATTTAATTGAGTCAGTTTTTTGAGTTCTTTGAAACCATCACTTGGCTGGCTAAATTGCTCGCTGACATTGCCTGCCGCTGTGGAGCGTTGACATTGTTGTAAAGACTGACGCTTCTTTCGGCATCCACACTGTTGTTCGGCACAGACAAGTACTTCAGCGCCAGCCGACTCAGCAATGGAAATCTTTCACTGCTCGCAAACCAAAAAGATGTCACGGACGTGTCAGCTGGAGTGCTTACAGCCATTTCTTTGTAAGCTGCGAATTCAGCCATGACGCGACGATCATCCATTCCGGGTATGATCTGCACCAGTTCATCGCATGGCAGGAGAGATACTTGCTTGAAGTCAAACACCCGCACAGACTTCATAAATTTCAGTCCAGGTTGAGAAAATCGACGACCTTCACATCTGTAGTACTGACTTAATTTGCAGACAGTGTCTTCATAAACTTTTTTGTACTTATCGGTGGCAATGTTTTGTTCATACTCTGCCCAGGCAAGCAAATCCATCACTTTGTTGTAAGTCAAGTGAATGTGAACATGGCTGGATTCAAACCATGTCAACAAATCCACGAGTCGGAGCGCATTTGCAGCTATGAATTGGACATCTTCAGCGATGCCTTTGTGATCTTGAAAAAGCTCATTGATTTCAGTCATTGCAACTGTTGCGTCTCCGACTTCCAATTCGTTAGCAATGAAATCTTTGTAGTACTGGATGTATTTGGCATGGTGGCATTTGGTAACTTTTTCGCAGAATTTCACACAAGCGCACATTTTCACGGAAGGTTGCTGATTTCACGGAAAATGTCACGGCCGTGAAATCGTGAATTAGGTTGGGCCCTAACTATCATGAATACATGTATCTGTAAAAATATGTCTATGTATACGATATTACTTTTTGTACCTCACTTTTTGTACATTACTATTTCCATTAAATCTATCCATTAACTTAGTTATTTCATAATAGAAAAGGACTTTTAGTTATTTTAAAAATCAATCAGCTGTTAATCAATTGTACTTCCCGTTATGATGCTTTATAAAACAATTATATGTTGTATAGAAATATGTACTCAAACAATACAAACGTTGAAGAATATAGCGTAACATCATGGTGTTCAAAAGTCATAAGTCAATTTCAATTTTTCCCCAGGAGGTACAAATTTTCAATTTTTTGAACGGATTTTCATCTGGGATGTCATCATCCTCAACACCATCTAGAATGTCTGATTGAATTTGTTCACTAAATGACATTGAGGTTCCAGCACGAATATGAAAGCATTTTTTGGCTATATTCATGCCCATTGATATTTTCCTATCGCTGTCAATCGAATCATAGGATATTAATGATTGAGCTGATTTATGCTTTGTAACGCTCATCACCTCACGATCAGAATATCCGGATCTTTTTAGCGTTTGAACAGTTGTTGCCCGACCGCTGTGATTCGTGTACACTTTTGATAAATTGTAGTCTACGCTTATGTCTTTCATCATTGCGTTTAATCGACACTTCCCTACAGGCACGGCATCATTCCAAATTGGCATTTGATCATTTACATGATCCTTTAGACGCTGCCAAAAAGCATCGATATTCAAATTTCTTTTCGATATATACTTTTTCAGTGATGTAAATGGACAGTGTTTAGAATCTGGACTCATTGGAATGACACCACCATCAAAATCAGATTGCTCTTCATCTTCTCTCTGATTTTTATCAAACAGAGGAACAATCCGGAACCATTTTGAATCGGTTGAATTTTCTTCTTTTTCTTTAAGCATACTAAATGTCATGCACCGAAGCTCATCGCGACCCCGCCTACCGAAGTATACGATGATGTCCAAAAAAACTTTCCGCTGCAAATCTTTGGCCAAAGATTCGTAGCACTTTGCTAAATCCTGAGTCTGAATTGCAGGCTTGTGTACTGTGTTTCCAAGTCCCTTTTGTCTTATGTCTTTGAGTTTTGCTCTATACATGTCAGAAGATCGCTTAAAAATGATCTTGTCAGAAATGTCTATCCCAAAAGAACGCTTCAATGATCGTCGAATTCCATTTTTCAACGACAAAAATGAGTTCTTTTTGTAGTCATTTCCATTTGTTTGCAACACTGATGAAAAGAACCTTGATAAGACTTCATCTAACATGTCACTGTCACTTATGATATCATTAAGGTCAATGTTTTTCAATTGTAGGAATTCATTGAAAATTTTGATTGAGCATTTCGTGCTTTTTTCTGTGTGTTCTGATACTGAATTATTTAAGAATCTGTCACTTTCTTGGGAATCATCTCGAAAACGTGAGCTAGTCGCCATATTTCAGTCGCTACCGGTTGCAATACTACAGAAATTATGATCAACAAAATATCAATTCAGAATTGGAACAAATTTGTAATTTCAAAAATGATATCATAAAGATGACTTTCAAGAAATGAACTGATAAAACGGCAAGGAAATCTATGATCAGCCTCCCTAGTTCATAATATTGAGTGAACAATAACTTGCTTTCCAAGATATTAATCATTTCAGGCAACTACATAGACAGCATTGTTTGTAGCTATAGGACATACCAAATGTACCATAACGCTTCAGCGACATGACCTAAATATCAGCCTCGGCCTACGGCCTCGTCTGATATTTGTCATGTCACTTCATCGCTATGTTACATTTGGTTAATATCCCATCGCATGTAATTATGCTGCGAGTAAGAAAGTCTACATTATGTCGCTTTCAACATTTTGCAAATTTGATCTACTTCTTCATGGAATGAAGGTCTTACAAAATATCTTGAACTGTGAAATCATGTAGATTCATTGCAATAGAAAATCACAAGGAAGTAGGATTTAAAGTAGCTGAAGAATTTCATAGTATCTTGTAATAACGCAACGACTCAGAGAATTATTGTCTGTAATTCCTGCACGATGGCAGTTTTCACCTAGTTCAATCGAGAGCCGTTGCTCACATGTGTACGTAGTTTCAAAATGCTATGATACGAAAATGGCAGGCATGTAACATATGTCTGGAAATCTCTCTCGAGAAAGATAAAGTTTGCAGAAATCCAGAATATCTGCTTCAATACTTGCAAAGGTGCTTGATTTTGATACTTGTGAAGGTGCTTAGGCGGCATCACAGTTAATTTTGAAAATGTTGAGTGGGCCGTACAAGCCCGCGTGCCACGGAGTGCCCACCCCTGCATGTTTCTGCTCGTGCTTCAGTGCATATTGCATAAATAAGAATGACTTGATTGCAATATGAGATTGGTATCCTCCAGCATGTATTTTATACGAAATAGTTTAGAAATGTCTTGAACACTGTAAATGCAGTTATTTGCATGTTTCTTTGCTGCCATGCAGCAAATGCAACTTGGAATGACCATGCAACTAATTGCAACCTAAAGTACACTTACGCCAATAGAGTAAGCATACAGTAGGAGTGTCTACTCAAAAAATGACAGCATACTCTGCATACTCTATATGTGAGAAAAGCTTTGCATCCAAAGATTCGCTTTTTTGCCGAGATTACGTTTCTGCGGACTTAAAAAATATTTGATAAATTTTAGAATACCCAACGTTTTGTAAATTATTCCTGTGTTTATATACTAGCAGTTAGGGACCTCATTCTTCAATATAAAGGTGGCATGAAACCTTAAGGATATCAACAAGATTGAAAATGTAGTTATACGCATTATTAATTAATTATTATTAATCAAACCGAGATTGAGCTGCTTATTAAAGAAATTTCATGAATCGAATTATAATGCAAGTCTTCATACAAAGGTTGAGATCTCACTCTGCTTCAATTGGCTCAAATTTCAAGTTTGCTAACAATCAGCAGATCTGATTTATACAGCTCTTTTCCACCAGGCTAAATGGCACTGTCCAAATTATTAACTAGCAGATAAGCATCCTACGGTCTATATAGAAATCACCTTGTGAAATTGAGTTATAAATGATTAGAATCATTATGTAGTAACATCATAATATTTTAGTATCATATTATCACTTCATGCACTTTCAATTCAACTATTCATATTTAATTCTGATTAGTATTGTGTACCCATTTACATCCTTTAAGTTAATTATGACCATCATTGTCTTTGACTGCGATTATTTGCTTTTTCAGTGCCGGCAGTTAAAGTGACATGATCAAGTCCAAGAAGAAATCTATCAATAAGGCTGAGCACTAAAGTAAGGCACTTCGAAGTTAATTTAATGTGCATTGCCTCTCTAAGGATGTCATGACACAGAGGATTTGTGAAATACTATTGTTTCTTCTCTATTGCTATCGTTATCCGTCAATTCTGTGGCAATTTCTTCACAACTAAAAAATTTTGAATATCTCACATTTAGTACTGGGTCTCAATTCGAGTTCATTTAATAAAATCGAAACTGTATACACATTGGCGATTTAGTTAAAACTGAGTTACTACTTTACCGAATATACTTGCTCTATGCTAGCACCTGAAATACAAATTTCCATTAAACAAGAAAGAATGTTATTGACCTTCAGAAATTGTTGATCATGTGAAAAATGTGCTTTGATGTATACAATAGTATGAAAATACTAACAGCTTCGCAGGCTTTTCAAAAAAAGCTGTGAAGTCAAAACTACGGCATGATTTTAGTCTTTTAGAGTACGAAATTTGTCATTGAACATTTCAACAATGACTACTTAAATGGTTAGTTCAAAAAAATTCACTATTGATTTAAGGTCATTAAATTTGTGAGTTATCTAGATCGACATATATATTGTCCTGTGCTGCGGATTTTGAACTGCTAAAATCCGGACAATAAAGGAGTTTATCATCTTCATCACATTGGTGGATATTGCACTACATTATCGCGCAAGTGGGCATTGCTGCTGGAACATGTAAAAAGGATGACCTTTAGCTCCCATTCACCGAAGAATCAAATCGAAACTAAAAATGAACGCAAAACTTCATTGCACTAGACAATCTTGATTGCTTGGTTTAAAGCGATTCGGGACACATTTTTGAAATTTTCTATTGGTCAGTTTTGATTCTAATTTGTATGAGTTCAATGTTGATGTTATTAGTGTAAAAATCAGTCATCTATTGGCAAAATGTCATCGATTTGTAAAAGTACTAAAGTACTATTATGGTATCATGGAATCAGTTACTACAACGTATCATTTACGATTGCAAATATTGAGATCATTGATCACTGCTACATTTATCACAACACCATTTAAGAGGGACATATACACGGAAAGCTTCAGTAATTTCTCTTGTCTACAAATATCCACCAATACAAAAACAATACCTGAATCGGATCATTTGGCTGCAGGATCACCTTCCACGACTGTGATAAAGTTACATGATGCTTCGTTATCAAGAATTATTTACGAGATAAACGAAAACACTAAAATATGAGAATCTTTGAGACTTTCACGAGAATTGAAATATAAGATTTTAAATCTTCAACAACAATAAATTATTATGCTACTGCAGTTACCGATGTTATTGGTACACGAGCATTGCTATGTTATTTAATATGCATTTACATAGTTAGTTGTTGAACATAGACTTCTGTGCATTTAAAAGTCAAATGTTAAATACAAATTTCTTGACTTCCGAAGTTGCATGTTCTACATAATTGGTGAGCCCGACGTGAGTTAAATATGTTCAACAACTAACTATGTACAATGTATATTAAATAACATAGCAAAATACTCGTGCATCAATAATATCGGTCACTACACTACATTATCGTACATTTTTCTATCAAATAATAAATATGCCTCAGGTAGGTGATGAATTGTGTTTGCCTGCTTTTCTGAAGCATCATGACTTAGTAAGAAGACACGTACGACATCTGTAAACGTGTTATACTAGTATTTCAATGAAAAATGAGTATACGCATGCCCATTCCATATTTTTCACTACATACATTTCCAGCTACAGCAAAATAAAACATGATGAACTACCAGCGCCTCCCTCGCATTAGCACAATGTAAATGAAGCAGTATTCCTAGATGAAGAATTTTTCAACTGCTGTATCGATCAAGCTGATCAGGCCTGAAATTCTCGGCGTGCTTCTTATTGTATACATGCTAGACTAGAAAATTTGAAGCAATGTTTGAAAAACTAATTCTCATTCTTTATGCAGCGCCACTACTAGTTGGATCTTTGACAGACATTGCCTTACACCTCCTTGCCTTTCGTAAATGGTCTCATACCATTATAAATGGGTATGACTGCCGCTGCACAATCTTCCTTTTGTCACAAACGTCGCCGTCTCAAAGCAAGCCCCATTATGTTTATGCCATCACCGTACAATGCATGACAACAGTGAATACAGGAGTTGATTTGGGGGTCAATATGCAAACTGATGAGAAAGTTTTCCAAACATATTGAAGGTGTCGTCAGCAGGGCAAGCAGAATGTCGAACTTACTCTTGCGTTGTTTGAGAACAAGAGATCCTACATTCCTAAAGCGGATGTTCTGCACATGTGTCCGACCAATAGCTGAATATGCTTCATGCATTTGGTCTCCCTATCTACAGAAAGAAATGAATGCGATGGAAGCTGTCCAACGTAAATACACGCGTAGAATGCCAGGGCTGATGGAATTAGACTATGAAGATCGACTGAGGACATTGAGTCTTATTCCCTTTAAGGAAAGAAGGATCTATGTTGATATGTGTTATGTTCACAAACTGATGATTGGAATGATCGAAGGTGAAGCGTCTTGTTTTGAGAGGACTGGAGATCCGCGGAGACTCGGTCACTCAATGACATTGAGAAATCCGTCGATCACAAAGTGCAAAGTTTGAAAGAACAGCTTTTCATGCAGTCCGCGTTATCTCTAAATGGAATGAGTTGCCTTGTGATGTCATCAACCAAACGACCCATAAACGTTTTACATTCTCTCTTCACAATTTTTTGTTCCCCCAATTCATATAATTGACTTAATGATGTAATCACACATGACCGTTGTGTTGTCGTGGGAAAAATATAATTCTATTCTATTCTAAACTGTTCAAATCGTGCGAAAATAGTCCTGTCTACCTTCTACATCTGCTTATGCCTGAAAGGTTGCCACGCTCCAGTAGACCAGCTGTCAAGCATTGCAAAATAACCCGACGTCAGCGAAGTTTCCGTGCTTTTCTCCATTTACCAGAACAAATGTTCCCGTCACATTTTAACTTTTAATATAGTCACTTACTGTAGTATGTCAAGCATCGATTTTCTTACGCATGATTTCTTTGTCATTTTCATAACAGTTAATGTTTGACTGGGTTAGTGACGTTGCTTGCATTCTACTCTGCATTTTGTAGTTTTGTGTTGCGCTTAAACAATGAAGCTCGCTCATATGCTAACTTGTGATATCTACTTCTGATTCCCATTTTTTCTAAATATGCGCTTCTTGATCTTGTTCTTTGTAAACGTCTAAACGTCAGTCAGAATATAAATTGGCCAGTGCTGTCTCAAGTACTTCTTTCAATGACAAGATGCGCGGTCAAATGGTCGCCCATCAATGATCTTCAAATGTTCAATGATATGAGGCATAATTGCATGACCTGATAAGTTTCAATGCTTGAATCACTTTGCGCATTGGCATTCTTATTACCTCAAATGACAATGAAAGACATCTTATTAAGATCATTCAAGGTTCTATTTCACACCATTTTCATGACTATTATCATGTCATGTCGAGAAAGTTTTCTCACACCTGTAATTATTGTTGACTACAATTTTTCACACACTATTGATGAAATTTAGTTGGACATCAATAGGAAACTATCTGACTCGCTATTAGAATAAAAGGTCATTGTGATTTCTGAACGACTTGAAAAATCTGTCATCGTTAGTAAAACATTGGACGATATACTGCAATGAAGTACATTAATACTCTGTAAAAACAAATCATTCATGATTAAGTAGTTTTTGTTTAAACTGTGCTCATCTCGTATCGCTGTAAGTTCCGGGATCTTGTTTTATCGCTTCCTGCAAGCTCCCAATGGAATTGTAAAATTTATCCAGCTTCTATAGGTATCATTCTTAAGATGACATGAAATTTGAATTCAGCAGGAGAATTTTCCCTAATGATTACAACACCCGGCTAATTATTAAAATCCCTTGATTTCGAGATCTCTAAAGCTGAAAAAAAGAATTCAAAGCTATCTGATTTTCAAAGATTTGATTATTGTGAAAAATCAACTTGTTGATTGTAATTACAAGAGGTTTCACATGTCAGACTGCATTATACAATGTATATTAATGAATTGCATGTCCATGTATATCAAAACTCTTCATGTCACAAACTGACAATTCGACGCTTGACAAGTATAAACAGTACTTGCATGGAAAACACAAAATTACTGCCCGATTATTACGTTCCTTCAGATAAAAACTTCATACAAAATGAAAGAAGCGTCTCATCAATGGGAAAACAAGATGATTAAAGTAAATGTGAAAGCGAGCCAAACGTTCATGCATGTGTCTAGATTTACGGCAAAAGATAAATTCACGGTCAAAGTTATTCAAGCTGTTTCAAATGTAAACATGTACGAGTAAAATCTGTATTAACAAATGTTTACTCTTCCACATTTCCTCAGGCAATTTTGTGATTTAGAATTGAATTTAACAGACTTTTATTTCCTTAAATTTGACAAAATTACTTCTGCAAATTTAACTCTGCTGAAGGTCCATTCACACTGGAAGTGGCGCGGTTCCGCAAGTCTATGTATGAACAGTCCCATAGGTCTATCAAGGTTCTGAACAAAAATTCTGACGCGTGAGGACGAGCTGCGCCGCGTCCGGTGAGAATGGACCTTAAGGGAAATATACTCAGGTATGCGACAATCAAGCTTGTGTTTACAAATTCGGGAAGGAGTTTTACGTTTTGCATTCGACAAACTGATGTCAGAAAAAATAATTTGGTGTCAGATAACGGTTGCGAAATGTAGGCCCTACATGTTGACGCAGACTTTATTTTGAAATGAAAGATTCACGTGAAATATATAACTTGCAAACATTATAATGAAATTAGAGGTGAATGTATGCAATATAGTCTGACACACATGCAGCTGAACATTCATATCATTTCTCATTTCGGTACTTATGGGTTATCCCCCCAGGTTTTCAAATTTGTCTAAAATCTGCAGAAATGAATCAATCGGCAACAATCTTCAGGTAGAGACAGGTAAGGACATTTACTTCTCATATGCACAAATTTATGCAGATCGGATAAGTACTTTTTTCGTTAGAGACGATAGCTTGAAGTTTAGCGATGTCAGTAGCTTGACCTGACTTCGTTTATTCGACGCATTGTTGTTACTCGTGTGTGCATTGTCGTCTCATCCACTGCTATTTGAAATCTTCCCAGGACCAGTATCTTGCTACACCTTTTTAAGTTAAAAATGTTAATGGAAAGGATGTAGTCTGGTCATCATCACTTCACGAGTTGTCGAGAAATGACTTTGATGACCTCAAGTGCTTTTTGATCAGACGATGAAGTCAGAAGAAGTCAAATCAAGCTGCAGGCATCGCTGCACTTCAAGTTATCGCACCTAATCAAAAAATTAATTGTCCGATTTGCCTAGATTTTGGTATGTGGGTAGAAAATATCCTTACTTAAGCCCAGGGGTGTAGTCGTAAATTCTTAGGAAGTATAACGCTAAATTTGACATGTATATACACTAAAAGCCAAAAGACTTGTCGCACATGCAATGTTAACTAATGCGCAAGGGTGACAAGTCTTTTGACTTTTAGTGTATCAGCTGAAAAACGCATATTCGTGCCACTATTGTCCATAACGGACTGTTCGAGAGCTACATAATCGTCCTTTCAGAATTTTCAACCGCTCTCCCCCTTTCGGCGATTACTTTATCATTGAAGGACTTCCACATGAATCCAAGTAATAATGAAAGCATGCATGCTCATGACAAAATGCAAAAATAGGAAGTTCAATGAGACCTTCATCAATAATGCACATCAAACATCAACCTTTTTACATTAAATGTTTGCCACATATAGCTTACCATCTTTTGACGTTAATTTGATGACTTTAGGAAGTATAACGCTGATTCGGCCAGAATCGTAGGAAGTATAACGGCGTTATACCGCGTTACCCCTCCACTACACCCTGCTTAAGCCTACATGTACGTAAAGTTTTGTGACGATTGATTCATTTCTACGGATTTTAAATGAACTTGAAAAACAGCGAGATAACCCATAAGTACCGTCTCTTGGACGCGTAGTTAACGTCTACCAAAGTCCGCACAGGCATGTACATTACGTGATATTCAAGTTCATTTGCTCTCACAGCTTAAGTCCATACTTTTGATGAAGTGGAGTGATGCCTTGGTTTATATGTTGCAGTATGCATTGAATCACAAAAAGGCAGATGAATATGCGCAAGTTACAATTCTCTGGATGAAGACTCACCTTAGAATTTACTTCTGCTCTCTAAAATCAAAAATCTTGCCATTTCAACACTATTCAAAACACAATGCAAACAAATCAATGCCATACCAGATTAAACACTACACGTCAAAATCACTTACCAACTTAGCTTCGTTGATTGGATGTTCGGTGCACCAATGGAAGAGACCGGTTGAGTCAACGCGAACCCCATCGAATGATGCAATGCTCTGAGTGTCTGATACTGAGTAGCTCTCACTATCACGCCAATGCTTCCCATCAGATCTGATTAATGAAATGAATTATAATTCAAAACCAGTGGAACATCGAATGATGTAAGATAATGAATTTGTCAAAAATAATTCACATAGGATTTAGGAATACTTTATACATGTATATCCACATTGCATTCACAAGTTCTAAATATTTTAATTGAAGTGCGCCCACTATTTATGTACATGTAAGTTTTGATAAAGAAGAATGATGAACAGGCATGAATGAATTTTCAAGACTTATCATCATGAAATGTATGCAAAAGTTTAAAAAAAATAGTTGAGAATGCCAGAAGTCATTGTATCAGTTGTCTCAATAAGTTACTCAACTGAATGCGTCCCTGAGTAAACTGACCGCGATGTGCACCGGTCGAAAGAACTTAATAGGTCATACTCTATGAAACGGCTGTCCAAAGCTTAATACTTTATATCATCACACTTGAAGGCAAGCACCAAGCTGAAGCACGTGTAAATAATCATTTTCTTAATGAGAACAGATTCAAATTGAGACTGCGATTTTGTTATCGAAAGAGTTTGTACGAGTAGATAGCAACTTGATAAATTGTGCCAGCTATGAGGCCAAAGAAGCATTTCGGACAGATACTAATATCGTAGAATCATTGAACTTTGAAAACTTATATTCTTACGCCCGGAGATCATGGGCTAATTTTTCCCTCTTTTTAGAAGATAGGTGTGGGTGCTGATTTGCGCCAGGATAGCTTTGATTGTAGGATTTTGCGGTCAGCGCATACCGAATTAGGCTAGTTACATGTACTATTCTAACAATCTGCCGACTAACTTCAGACATTTTCCGACATTACATCTGAAAAGCGAAATATTATGTTTTCCTTTCTCTTTAATACTGCTTTCAAACAAGTGCATGTGCACTTGTGCAAACTCGCCAAACAACAGCAGCCCTGAAAAGTAAGATATAGCCTTGCATTTGCTGTACATAAAGTATAACAGTATAACCGCTCTTTGTAGGGTTGATGTTTCCGTACTTTTCTTGAAATTGAGACAGTAAAACATTTCCTTTGGTTGGTGCAATACTAAGGATAAATCGTAATCAGAAAAAACTTCGTTTATCTGTGGCCACACTTGTTCTCTAAGTCTAGAATACACCAAGAATGTGAAGTACAGCAACGGGACATGCATTATAAAAGGTGTTGGTATTAATCATTAAGAGACAATAGAATCATAGATATGAAAAATACGCGTCTTGTCACACTCTTTGTGCATTCTGCTTAGAGAGCATGCGTGACCGCAGATAACCGAAGTCCTAATTGCCGGCTAGGAAGGTCTACATGGCACACTGCTTAGGTTCCTACTGGGCTTAGCGATCTTTTGGTCTAGAGGTCGAGCCCCAATAGTCTCATCGGAAGTCGGTAGGAAGTGCATCCGATAACTAACTCAAAAGTATGAATAAACTGGTTAATGCTGTTTTGACTGTAGATAGAAAGTTTTTTATCTTTCTTTTCACTCGTGATCTGCCATTTATAATCATCTATGATGGTCATTAATAGCCTTCGACCGTAGCTGATCTGCTACTTATAATTTTGAAAAAAAGTTAATCAATGTTGCTTTTCAAAACATTTACAGTAATACAAAATGAAAATTCTCGAAAACTAAGCCCTTTAAATCATTTAAATTGGTTTTTATAAAGACATAACCCACATAGATCATTGTTAGATTGAAATCAATGAACGAAGATAGTTTAAGAATATAATCTTTCATGATATTTGACACAGTTTTAGGTAATAGCGTTAAATTGCCAAATCATCAAATGCGTATTATTTCATTTATTTTATTGTTTTTTTAAACTCTAATTTATGTTTGTTCGAGATAAGACAGGCCTACTAGTATTGATCTTTTCAAATGTTGCATCATTGCATTTCGATTTTTCAGAAGCTTTGCTGAATGGGCCCACAGTGCCATTAGGAATATCGCACATATTTATCTTGCATTCTCATCGCATTAGTTGCTTATAGAACAAGTTACTACAGAAGCAAAGTTACTTTTATGAATAGATGGTTTATGATGCCCATCATGCAAATCTCAAAGGCAAAGACAGCGCACGAAACTGATTTGGTCCATTCGGATGCTTTTTTAATTCCGAGCGCAAAAGATTTGATGTGCATCAAGTGTAACTTTACTCAATCATACTTAATAACTTTGCTTTACACATCATTTGCATATTGTGTTGCATCAAGTGTTGCACATTTTGACTATATGCTTGCCCATCCATAAATTTGAATGATAACACAATATTTTCATGCAGCTGCTATCGGAGATTTGTCCTTAGTGTCGTTGGTCAATTTGGAATCAGATCGCCAATTCACTAATAAAGCCGTTATTTTGTCCTGAGAACTAAACGCATGTGATTTTTTCGTTAAACATGGTATATCGAGTAGTCATCAAAGATCACGTAATAATGAATTAAAAGATTAATAATTCCCTACTTTCAACTTTTTCTAGGGTGTAAAGTCATGATTGCACTAAATCATCCTTGTTTGAAAATGATCCAGTCACAAATACCAGATATGAGTTTCATTGATGGTTGAAATATCGATGTTTCATTGGATTCTGATAATCAAAATCGCGAGAAAATCCAAGGGTTATCATTGTATTGCTCTACATGTAGGAGGTACGAGTAATTTATCATATGCCATTACATGATTTTGCGCAAAAAGCGTAACAAAAGCTCCCCAAAGTTGACCTTACCTGACCTTATCTTTACCCCGATACTTGCCTCACAATGCTTTTTATTGTAAGATCGACCCATTCTTTGGATTGATCACCGAAGGCGCTGGACGCCGAAGATGTCCAGTCGCCTACCAATTTAACTTGATTACATCGAAGACCGTAAACTTTGGGGAGTTTTTGTTAAGCTTTTTTTATGGAAAATCATCATGATCTCCCGTCACATGGTCAATTACGTATGTCATTAAATAAATAATTGAATGTAAATCACACATCAGTGGTGCACATGAAACTTACAGGTCTGTTTCCTCCATATCATCAATGCAATATGCTTGGTTCCTGTACATCTTTTGAATATGTTGGCCTTGTGAATCAACTGTGACGTGACAACCTGATAAGGAACAAAAGAACATTATACAAGCTGAAAGCAAGAGATTTATTACTCCTACCACTACTGTATGACGAAAGTGATTGGAAATTTTCAATTCTGTTTCATCAATGAAATCAAGGATGTTGAACGATCATCTATATATTATCATCTTACTTGGCCTTCGACAATGGCATGGCTCAACATGTTTACTAATTTTGAAGGTAGCGTTGGCGAGAGAGCGAAATGTTGCGGGGCATTTGCATTCTTGGATAAACCATGGAATGCTAGTATCACCGTGACACTCGTTGCAGTACACTTTTAGTCTGAAATATAATGTTAAACGGAAAAGGAACAATCATAATACGTAGCGAGAATGATAAACAATTGGCAATTTCATATTGATATAACACATCATTCGATGTTGTTCACATAGTTTAGATTATGACATTGTTAATCTTAATAAGGATTATCCCACACCAATTTCATCTACCGAATATTGATCATTAACGTACATCCAAGCGACATTCATACAGAGAATTACTCGCAAATCATTCAAATGTTGAACTTTTCATGTTATGCGAGATCACATAATGCCCATGCAATTCCATTGAATTACGGAGATTTAGACAATTATTCGATGTAGAAGCCTAAAACTTATAAGACGGGTTTGGAACAGTCAAATTTTTTCAGACACTGTGAACTCCGGCAAACCAGTAATTGGCTAAATGGGAGAGAAGTCGTAAAACACTTCAAATATAGTTATATCCCTCCTGTTTACTACCTCCACCACCATTGGTAGCGGATTGAATAGTCACTTCCAATTGGCTGAAGTATTTTGTGAAAAGAAAATAATTTTTCAATACACGACCATATAGGCCTAACAAAGATTTCTCATCTAATCCTTGGACGGCCAAGGGTGATTTTCAGAATCACCTTTTCGTTCAGTTGGCGTTTGTGGTGAGAAATTTCTGTTGTGTGAGTGTGACCATAGCTTTCGTGACATTTATCCGATCGGTATTTGCATTGAAGCGCAAATGGGGTAACTCGCTACCTCAATCACATTTTCGGATAATAACGCTCTGAAATAATGATATTTGCCATGAATTCAATTCTTCCCTTTCATGATCACATAATATGCAAGCATCAAACAGAAATTGGTACTTATGGGTCACCTCCTCCAGGTTTTCAAATTTGTTTAAAATCTGCCAAAATGAATCAATCGGCACAAAACTTCAAGTGGACGAAGGTAGGGATATTTTCTTCTCACTTACAAAAATTTATACAGATCGGGCGAGCAGTATTAGCATTAGAGACGATAACGTGATGTGTTGCGATGTCAGCAGCTTGATCTGACGTCGTCTGTTCAACGCATTATTGTTACTCTTTGTCTCATCCACTGCTATTTGAAGTCTTCCCAGGACCACGCCTTTGTATAGTTCAAAATGTTAATGTAGGGGATGTGGCGTGAACATCATCAATTCACGAGTTGTCGGGAAATCACTTTGGTGACCTCAAGTGCCTTGTGATCAGTCGATGAAGTCAGAAGAAGTGCGTAGAGTTTTGAGAGGATTTATTCATTTATACAGATTTTAGACAAATTTGAAATAGTTGGGGGAAGGGGGAGATAACCCATAAGAACCAAGAAATTTGTTTTTTTCTATAACTTCGATATTACTCATCAATTGTTTTCTTAACTTCAATATATATTTTCCCTTTGAGCAGATCGAATGGACCTCAAACAATGCGCTGTTATCTTTGCGTAGTTCTATCATGTGCCGCACTCAAATCCGATAAGTCATTTACAACGTCAACAAAAGATTGCCCGTTGATTTATCAGAATGCACATGAAAGTTACAGTTTCAATTTCATCTGATTGAGGGCCGTCGTTGACCTCTACATTACTTTTTGCAGCAGTTGGCTCCGTCGTAAGGCGCCTCATCGTCTAATAACATAGACGATAAGCTATGTACCACTCGTTCTACACTGTAACGACTGGCCATAGCCTTATGTATGATATCAAGCGGTAACTCAGCACAAAACATAAGTGCACCTGTCAAAGTATCGGCCTTATTTCAAGTCGCCATTCCTGCAAATTCCTCTCACATGCCTCATTGGATATGCGCGATTATGAAAACCGCAAACATGCATGACGCAGCGGTACTTATGGGTTCCCCAGGTTTTCAAATATGTTTAAAATCCACAGATCTGAGTCAATCGTCACAAAATTTCAGATGCACGTAATTGAGTATATTTTCTACGCACATACAAAACTTTATGCAAATCTGACAAGGACTTTTTGAATTAAAGAAGATAACGTGAAGTATAGCGATGTCAGCAACTTGACCTGACTTCGTCTGTTCGACGCATTATTGTTACTCGTGTGTGCATTGTTCTCCCTCCGTCTTCGTCTCATCCGCTGTTATTTGAAATCTTCCCACGACCACTACCCTGTCACACCCTTCTTACGTCAAATATGTTAATGGAAAGGATGCGGTCTGGGTCATTATCACTTCAAGAGCTGTCGCGACATGTTGACCTACTGCTATCTGCTCAGACGATGAGGTCAGGCGAAGTCAGATCAAACTGCTGACATCTCTACACTTTACGTTATCGCCCCTAATACAAAAAAGTGCTATTCCGATTTGCACAAAATTTTGCATATGGGTAGAAATATAGTCAAATACGTGCATCTGAAATGTTGTGACGGTCGATTCAGATCTGTGGATTTTAGACATTTGAAAACCTGGGGGTGGATATAACCCATAAGTACCAACGTAGCTTCTTTGCCATCTCAGGAAGCACATGCGCTTCCATGAGGAAGACTGCAGCGACTATTGTATTACAGCATTTATCTGTATTAGCTGCCAATCGAATATGATGCCATGGCAAGTAATATTGCACATGTGCATTCTTGGTGCAATAACCTTGAAATCACACATCAGATATTGTCGCGACAAGGATGATGGATTGCTTTAAAAGCCTTTTTAAGGCACATTAAAAAGGTATGTTCAAAATAAGTGGTTGAAGAAATGCCATGATCAGTACCCGACTTTAAAGTCCATGTTAACCCATTTGTTAAGAACATTTTCAGGATACATGGTTTCAAGAGCGTGTACCAGCACAGCGACAAAATCACTTTACAGCACATACAGTAGTTAAACAACTTTCTTTTTTATTCCCTTGCTATTCAGTTGCTAACCACATTGTGATTAAAAGAAATTCAACACACGTTAATTGTGTTTTACAGTAGCACGATTAAGGTAACATATTACTGCATGAATGCACTGCGTACAATTAGTGACTTTCAAATCGATCTGTAGATCAGCGAAAGACACTATTGAAATCTGGCATTATCTTATCTACATCAATATTCATTAGTTTGCCGAAGTAATTCTCACGCTCTTGTCATTATTTGAAAAAATATGAAAAGGAGAAAACCAATAAAAACAAAAACTGTCTTAACGAGTCAAGGAGCCAAGTTTTTTAACCTAAGCTATCTTTTGAAGTCAATACATGCCTAAACAGATTACAGTCGTTGCCAGAATTGATCACACAATGATCCAATTATAGATACTTTCTTCACAAGTTAAAAAATCTGATTTATACATGCCACATTAACTTAGTTTGACTGAAAGTTATAGTTAGTTGTCTGAAGACAATTGAAGAATGATGCTTCTTAAAAAAACAAGAAAATATACAAATGGTGAGTTCAGTAGAATTGTCAGCATGTTGCATGCTTTCCACGCGCTGCAATCCCTGAAGAAATACGTTCAGACATTGATGTAAAAAGCCTTCATGTTAATTCCGCAATAGCATTCTTCAAAGACGCTGCTGACGTCATGGACTTCTCAGCAACTTTTTTCAAAATGCTGCAACAATTCTTAATAGGTGTCAGATCTGGTGAGTTCCCTAGCCATGGGCCATGGTCCTTAATGAATGATCAATGCAAGCAATTAGACGGTTTAATACAAAGAGAATTGCTCGTGTTCACCGAACAGCATTACACAATGAGAAATGCCTCTTTATTTTGATTGATTGTTACATATAATGCTCGCTTAGGTATCGATGGAAAGTCATAAGTAGGTCAATGGAGAATAGAGTAACATTTAGTACTGTGCGATCGATTCCGGCCACCACTATAGGTTTGGATCTAACTATGAGTCTACGCTTGCTCACCTGCTGCTTAATACAGCATTCCACAGGTAACAAGTTACTTTATAATTTTTGAACTATATTTTTGACAACTTCACATTTTTTAACAAAGTGCTTTATATACATGTACCCTGTAATTCACACAGCAACATCAAAGTGTCACTGTATACCGTATTTATAGGCCTTTTTATTAACAGATTATGACAAAAGATACGTACATGTATAGTAAATGTTCTCTGACGCAAGGCGTAAATTACCGGGATCCTCCGCTTAACCGGGAACTCCGAATTAGTGAAAGACAAGAATCGCTCACAAACTGTCGAGATAATCCGGAGCTAACCTTGCATTTTTGGATCACCTGAATCTTGTATAGTTCCAAGCACAAATGTTTATGTGCATTTGTACCGTAGTAATTGTATTTCTATCAATATTCAGGCAAAATTGTAGAGAGAAAAAATAGAAAACAAAAAAATCAAGTTTCATGCACCTACTATGCGATGAAAAATAGCTCAACCTTCATATAATTATTATGTGATGACAAAGCAGTACAGCTTTCGCAATTTCTTTGTTCCTGAAGTTTCCTATTTCTCTACCTTGGATTTTATGTACTGTTGCATCTCCTATGCAAGATAAAAACCAATGTCTCTATATGAATCCAATGTCTAAGGGATCTATATGAAGATATCGTAGCATTGAAAACATTGTGAATGAAAATATCGTAAGTGGATATGTCGATGTCGTAAATACAATAAATTCGAATACAGAAGGTGAATATTATGCTATCATCTTATGATAAAACTTGTTATCCAACCTTTTGAAAATGATGATATTTATGTTTCCCTCGCAATCAGCCATGATATCTCGCAACAGGCCTTCTAAACTCTTCCAATGATTTGAACAGATTCTCTCCTCTATCGTGAGTATAGATTTTCTTGGAGTAGCTTCTTCTTTTGAAAAATGATATTTTTAATGTACGATCTTTTTCATTTACGATATTTTCATATTCGATGTTTTTAATGTTGGGATGTTTTTAATGAAAACCCTCTCTAAGTCATCTGTCATGCATAGTTATTTGTGCACCAATTTTATGTCAATTAAAGCTGAACTGTTTCACAGGAACATGATTTCTGAAATTTCTGCTCCCGAATCAAGATGAGTATGCAATTTTGTCGAAGAAATTGAAATTCATGTACACAGTGCAAATACTGTAGTGAAATCTCACACGTGTATAGTGAAATTTTGACCGGATATCTGCTAAACGTTATTCATTTTGTAAACATACAATATATAGTGACATACATTTAGTAGTATTCATCAAGTCTAACTATTTCATGTGAGAATGTAATATATGTATATTTAGGAAGATGATGAGAAGTCTGTATCATCAGATATACAGATTAGGAGAATGATGTGATTCGGCCAATAGTCCAGCACAAGTTTCTGCAGGGAATGAGGCCGAAAATAAGACTTTAACAATTCGATGTGCATCCTATGCCTACTACGAATATGCACACCTACCGAGTTCTTCCTGGTTCCTTCTCTTGACAGACATGATCACAGAAAACGCGTACAAATCCAATGGGAATCTGCAATGAGGTCTTTTGTTAAATACCTTGCTTGCGGGTTTCTCTGAAAAAGTGATGAAAGTGCTAAGTCTAAAGTCACAACTCCTGGTAGGAATATGTATCTTCAGGTCATGAAATTATGCGTTCATGTCAACGAGGCTAAACACATTTCGATCTAGTTATCATGATTAATACTGGCAGATGCAACATCTTCGTCAAATGTTAGCAGAAATTCAATGCTTCAATCACATTTCCGCACACATCACCTTTCAGAAGATTACTGATAACACATGCACATGATAGATGCACAGAACTAGATTGTTTAAGCGCATCACTTTGCTAGAAGTGCAAACTGATTCAAACAGATGGCACATGCAGGAACTTAATAAGTGGGCAAAAAGAAAATTTTAATACCTTACAGAGATAGGAAAGATAGTCGTGCGTCGCTTGCGGATTGCTGTGAATTCCTTTAAAATGCTCCGATCGCCACGATTCCTTCAGATTCGAAAAATTCAGATCATTGCGCAAAAGTTTTCTCGATAATGTTGGGTCCTCCGATCATTTTAAAAAAGTTAGCAGGCGCATGAAAAAACGTTCACAAACTTCTCTGTAGAACTTGACATCGTCTGTGTCTCCTTGCTGTGTGATCCGGTTGATAGCAGTCACTGAAACTTTGCACAATTTGGCGTGTTTAATGTTGAACTGGTCGCTCATTGTTCGATTGCCATGGTATTTAGTCAGGAGATTGCGCCATTTCATTTACGTTACATGTTCCAATGCTTCCCTTCTAGTCAAACAGAAGAAGAGACGAGCTGTCTAATTCTGTGGATAGATGATGACCTCTCCAGAATACATTCCATGCCAAACGTTATGGCTCTTGACTCAGTACCTCTCATTCAATTAGGGGGAGAAAGCACAGACAAATCACATTTTTCCTGAAAACCTCAGTTTGCTTCACATTGGATTTACATGTTTTCATTGATCTTGTCTAACAAAAAGCCGAGAAGAACTCGTCAACCGCGCAGAATCGCGAAGCAGTCATACGCATGCTGTACATTATTATGTGAAAGTCTCACTTTCGGCCTTGGTCCCTGCGGAAACTAGTGCTGGCGGCCGCATTGCACGCAGAAATTTAGTAGAACATACTTGTTTCGGGATAGTGTGATGTTACAAATCAGTAGTTGTTAACACAAAATGCATTGTTAAGGTGATTAGATGAAGCAATGTTAAGCAAATAAGAACAGTGAATACCCATTCCTCCGCAACGTTCATGAAGGGTTGCCAACACTTCGTATTTTTAATTTCCTGTCGCAAAAAGGGCTTACTCAAAGATGTCTGCTATACTGTGCGTGCAAAGTATTTATTTGCATCCTGTAAATTGTAAGAGGATTGCGTTCCATGAGATGGGTACTTTCCAACTTCGGTACCTCATATCACATTCGTACCTGACCCCAGAAACCATGCCGTCAATCTGGTTGGCAGGACTTCCAATGCAGAGAATGGTTCAGAATTCCTCGCAGACGGCATTGACCAGCACAAGTAGTGAATGAATGACCTAGTCTCCTTTCTTTACTAGGATTAAAGTTCATCATCTTTAACATATAATCCTTCACAGTGGCGATTTTCTGAATCCTTGTGACTGATGAGCTAATCGTTTTTGTTTCGATATACTATACCAGATTGGGATCCTGGTGACGCCCCTTCATAGTATGCATCCATGCATAGGCACCATTGGCAAGAAAGAGATTACATAGTCGGCGGTGTTGGAGGGTCAAACGGATCAAACGACAAGACTGACTGTGGGTGACCTTCCTTAATGCGATTAGGGCGTCAACCTTTGACCATCAGATTCCATCAAATTTTGGGGACAGCATCCAATTCCGGTAATGGGACTGCCTCAACAAAGTTGGCTAGGTAAGAGCCATTCTCCTTAGTGGCTAAAGCGGTGAAGCTTGTACTTTCACAACCTCTCTAAAAATCCCAATGGTCTGCAAACCTGCTGATTGTATCCTCCATAGCGAAAGCAAAATTTTTCTTTTAACGCAAAAATGAGCATCTTCATTACTGCTGTAATTTCCCATTTTCATTTCATTAATTATGAATGTTTTTAACGGATGAATAATGTACAACTCTAATGTAGAGCCAACACTTTTGAAAAACTATTTATTTGAATTCAGAAGACAGGTTACAAACGCTGGCAACCCTTTAATGCGACACCTTAGGACGGGTACTCACTTGGCATAAGAAATGCAGTCATTGGCAACCAATGGGAACCATTGGCCATCATAGGGTCAAAACAACATTCCCACAGGTCCATAGACACGAGCCACTCGTTGTGACTGAAGTGAGAGGCATTATCGATTATTTAAATAGTGATGCTGAAGTGAATTTAACTGGCTGTAGGCGTGAATATAATACATGTAAAATTAGACACATCCACATAATATCGATGACTAATTCAGCAAGATATCAACAACTAGTGGAACATTGAGAACATGCAGAATTGTATTTTACTCCATAATTTTCATCGATTATAATCAGTGGCGTCGCGCGCTCCCAGACCATAGGCTTCTGCTCGGCATTGGAGTCCTATTTCTATACTAGACATTTTTTATGTTACAGCATTAATTTTCATAAAAGATGAATTTATATTAACAATTTCGCAAACATATTTTAGGAACAAGTGAATGTGCACATGAGAAATTGATTGCTCATGTCGCCTCACCGCCTTACTCAAGGAACTGAGATTACTATGCTCCCTCTCTGTCCAGACCACATTTTCTCGAGAAAAAGGAGGCAAGGCCAACAGAAGATGCATTGCTCTGCACTCATTAGCGAACGCTCATCATCTTAACGCAGTCGTTGTCTGAACTTCATCACCTGCTATTGTTGACGGTGTGGCCTCATTGACAAAAGCGGAGACAGGAACAATTGGGTTGCGTTTCCCTTGACCGCGCCTCGATCATGAATTGTGCAGAGTTTCATTGCAAAAACTGGAGAAGGCAAAGCATTATGTCTATCGGGAAAGCCAATATTGGCGCGGGCATGGGCGCGCACTTACTGCCTCACACACACACACACACAACTCTCTTTCGCTCTCTCTGGACATCAATGCTCCGTCTGAACACACGACCAGCTTGTGTGTCTAATTGTTCGAAGAAAACAGCTGTGATTCGAGCACGCGCTGCAAAACTGTTCACTCTGAGGTTGAGCGTCTGACTTTGAGACGGAAAGCTGTGTACGGCTATTACGGGAAGCTATCGAATTTAAATGAAATTTAATGAATGGTGACACTTTTCATTTTTATAGATGTTGGTAAATTATTTTTGAGTATACGCCGAAAGCCTCGCAGGCACGGAGAAGACGCCACTGATAATAATTATGCAGAACTCACTGATTATAGAAATTCTTAGTTTCATACAAGAAATTTAGCATAGAGTAAGTAAGTATATTAGGTAGAGTAGCAACTCAGTATTGATTACATTCCCATTGTGTACACACTTTCGATTTATTTCGATGAACTCGAGTTGAGACCCTGCAACACATGTGAGATATGCAAATTTTCACACTTTTCGAGAGATTTACACGGATTTGACTGATCATTACAGCAATACAGAAGGAATAATGGTGTTTTACAAATACTACGCGTCGTGTCAACCTTGAAGAAGGAACATAGTTTGCTAAATTAGCTATTCGATGGCTTGCTATATTACGTAAATGCTCAACCTTAGGAGTATTTTTCTAAGCGCGATCATATCACAAATTACTTGTCACTGAAATAGTAAAATATCATAATCAAAGACAAGTTATAATCACATTTAAAAGTTGTAAATGGATTAATTGAATGATTAATTGAACTCTTCAGATTCAAGAAATGAAGCATAAATTTAGTGAA